>JAHBMJ010003829.1:27879-102390 GCA_018398765.1 Chromera velia | reverse complement strand
CAGACAGACAGACAGACAGACAGACAGAGGATTTGCGTTGTGTTCCCAGACAGACACGACAGAGGATTTGCGTCGCACTCAATCGACGAAAGTGGATCACATTTCTTGATTGATTGTGTTTCCTTCCTTTCAAAATCACACGCATGCTGTGCTGGACCTATTCAGATGAATGTCCGTGTACACATTTGCTGTAAACGCTTTTGCATGTTTTACGTGTTTCACCTCACTGCAGTTTGCCAGCTGGCCCCTTTCCGCTTCGTGGCACGCCACTCCTCCAAGGCCTCCGAGGGCGGGGGGGGGAAGACCGTGGAGATTGACTTTTCGGGCAGGGTGGTCAGGTGGGATGCCGAGGAGGGGGACGTGGCCCTCGAGGCGACAGGCCACCAGAGGCCTACCAAAGGGTCGGTGGGTCTGTCAGAGAGACCCCCGAGGGCTTGGGATGCAGGGGACAAAGATAGATATCCGCATCACAGATGCTGTGAATGTGACGTACATTTGGGTAGGCAGGCAGGCAGGGAGGCAGGCAGGCAGGCAGGCAGGATGGCAGGCAGGCAGGCAGGCAGGCAGGCTGGCAGGCAGGCTGGCAGGCAGGCAGGCAGGCAGGCAGGAAATTTTGGGTCTGATGAGTGTCCGAATCTCAAAGCCTTTGACGCATTGTCAGGAAGGAGAGGCTATGGATGCTCTGGGGCCGTTCCCGGCACATGCACAGAGTCGTTGAGGGATTTTGGCGAAACGATGCTTGCTCGAGTGAGTCTCTTGTTTTTGTTTTCCTTCACTTTTGTCAGCCGACTGCATGGAAGCTCTGCTCTACACGAATGGCGGGTTCGAGGGGATGAAGAAGGAGGTATTGTCGTTTGTGGATTTTCGGTTTTTCTTTGCATGTATCTGCAGCTGGGGTCTCTTTTTCAATGGCGGAAGTGGGTTTGAGGGAACTGACGGTCCTGCATTGCATTTGTCTGCGCAATGCCCTCTCCTGCCCGAAGCTGCGGGTACCGGTGTGACGATCTACGTGGCGTTCTCTTTTGTGAACTCTCTGCCGTCAGACCCTGGTGCATCTTCTGCGGGTGCAAGTGGGAGACGGTTCACTTTGTTTGACAACGGAAGGGGTGTCTCGTTTGCTGTGGCGCCCTCTGAGGATCCGCAGACACGGAATCAGGTGGGAGGGAGGGCGTGAGGGAGGGCGATGCGGGGCAGGGAGAAGATGACGAGTTCTGTTGCCCGCTCCTTTGTAGACACTGAGAGGCAGACTAGAAGAGAGGAGGCGAGAGCGAGATCACGCACGTACACACATAGAGTGGGGGGGAAGGTTGCTGAAAAAGAGAAACAGGCGCAGTACGGTTGAGAGGAAGAGAAGCAGAGAAAACGGCGGTACAGGGGGAGACCGTGGAAGCTTGTGTGCCGGAAAGAAAGGTGGAAGAATTCTTCATGCACGCGCACAAACTGGATGTGTATTTTTTTTCTTCTTTGTCTTTGACTGTGCGTGCAGGTGTCTGTGGGTTTATTTTGGGGTCCTGACATTGGACAGAGGGTCTCTGTGGAGACTTGCAGCGGCAGTGCGGCCGTGTTTGCCCTTCGGCTGCTTCGGACGGGAGATCAGGCTTCGGTCAGTAGATGCATGCGAAAGAACGGATTGATCGGAGGAGAAGAAGAGGGGGTGACGAACATCAACAACTGCAGGTGGATGTATTGCGGTGCTTTCCAACACAGTCTCATGCCAATTTTTTTCACTTCTGGTGCCCTCCTCATGGAAGGACTTCTCAAGGATGACATTTCGCAGGACGTTCTTATTTTGGATTTCTGTTTGCTGGTCTTCAGGTGCACCTGTTCAAGGAGGCCGTGAACGGAGAGGCGATGTCGATTGGGCCTGTCGGGCTGCAGCTGTCGGATAGTGACGCTCTGGCCCTTCTCTCTCAAGCAGGCAGGTGGTCTGTTGGGTGTGACGCCAACGGGAAACAGTGCTTTCGAGGTGAGTGAGTGAGTGACTCTCTGTCCCTGCCTTTCTTTCTTTCTTTCCATCTGTCTGTCTCTCTTTCTCTCTCTCTCTCTCTCTCTCTCCCTCTCCCTCTCCCTCTCCCTCTCCCTCTCCCTCTTCCCCCCCCCCTCTCTCCCTCCCTCTCTCTCTCCCTCTCTCTCTCCCTCTCTCTGTGTGTGAATGTACTCCATGTATCTGAATTAGAACATGTCATGCGCATCCCTCTGAGTGAATGCAGGAACGGTATTTTCCGTTCAAGTGAGCACGAGGGCCGAAGACGAGGCGATCATCGGACAGACAATCGAGCAGATCAACAGAGAGATCGGTGAGATCAGATCAGAAAATGAAGGGAGGGAATGAAGGGCGAAGATGCGTACGTACTCACTTGGAAATCTAAGGAGCAGTCTTGAGTGGGCCTTCCTTTTTGTTTCCCATTCCAGCACCCGTCTCTTGACTTCAGTGGATTCTTTCCCACACCACCACTCGCATTTTCGGAGGAATTCTCTGTCCTCCTGCCTCTCTCTCCTCCTTCCACATTGACTTGTTCATGACTTCTTCTGTTCTTTTGTCATTTCTGCAGGGAGGACCGCCGTGTGTGGGAACGGAAAGGTAGAGGACGGCGAGGACTGCGACTTCCGTCTCCCAGTGAAGGGAAGAGCAATCGACCGGACAGTCAGCGAACTGGGGGCACCCTCGTGCTCCTGTGACTGCACATGTCAGTGGTACAGTGAACGGACTTTTCAGAAAGCTTGATTGAAAGTACCTCAGGAAGATAGGTGTTGTCAGTGGATGCCTCATTGCTTGTGCTGTAGGGATTCCCACTGCAGTTTGTGGCTCCATGGAGACTGTGGTAACAGGCACCACGAGATTGTTTTGTAGAATGTCCGAACGTTTCCTTTCGCACACATTGGGACCGTATTGTCATCTTCTCCAACATTCGACGTGCTACTATACACAGTAAATAAATTGGTCGCATAAAGCAATAGAAGGAATGATGGAGACGTTTTGTTTTTTTATTTTCTTCGTGCAGTCTTTTGTCCCCAGTGGGAACAGTTCGCAGATGAGAGTGGGTGGGTCTCTGAGAGGGGATTCGAGATCTCGGAGGGTCTGACCACTAAGGGCAGAGCCAGAGGGGATGTGCGGACTGTGAGCTGCCAGAATGGAAAGTCCACAGACGTTCCGGGATTCGAGGAGGAAACCGTGAAGTGCCTCGAAGCCGGAAAGTGGTCGGACCCCCGCCTTGTCTGTAAAGGTGCGCTGGCTGGTCATCCGTTTTTCTCAAATAGAATTCCGGTGGAACCATCTTGCTGTTCAAATCCGCTGTTCTTTTGTCTTTCCGCCCCTCTTTGATTGCCGTGAGCGTTCTATCGCTCGGCGTGTTGCCCTCTCAACTGCTGGTCCACAGAAAGACGTACTGAAACTTTCACGACGCTTCTTCTAGCTCCCCTACATCTGGCTTCTTCTCAAATTCTCAATCTCTCTGTGTGGCTTTCTCTCCTGCTCCCCTCTCTCTCACAGCTATGCACCTACATACACACAGGCACATGCAGGTATGAAGATGGGCACAGGTATGAACATGCTCAGACATTTGTTTCGATCTGCCTTCAATTGCAGATGATTGTGCTGCCGCGTTCGTGGCTCCTGAGGGCATGGCCGTGGCGGGAGACGTGTCAACGAGACGACATCTGACCACAGTGACGGTGCTGTGTGACGGCAAGTCATCCACAGCTGCGGGTGTGGAGAGACGGGCACACAACGTGACCTGCGTGGACGGCGTCTGGGGGGATCCATCCTTGAAGTGCTACGGTCAGGTGTTTCCTTCCTGCTTTCCTTCCTTCCTTCCATCCATCCATCCATCCATCACCCAGGCCTTCCGGCGGGAAGGAAAGAATTCAGTGCTGAGGGGTGATGTTTTGTGGCACTGATGCGAAGGAAGACAGTGATCTTACTTTTCCTCATTCTCGTCTTTGTGTATGTCGACATACAGAGCAGGGACAGACTGTCCTGCTTCAAGACTGTGTAGAAAAAGTTGGAATGCAGACAGTTGAGAATGAAAGAGAGCAATCTTCATTCATATCCACACATCTAGATGCTCGAACAGATTGTTATTTCAGAGAGGACAAGGAAGGCGGAAGGAAGGAAGGAAGGAAAGAAAGAAGGAAGGAAGGAAGGAAGGAAGGAAAGAAGGAAGGAAGGAAGGAAGGAAGTGTGGATCCAATACTTCGTTTCCTTGCATTCCGTTTCTCTTTCTTTGCCTTTTGTGTTCCTGCAGGCAAATGTCCAGAGTATCCGGATGAGGGACATCAAGGGTCAGTCAGAGGGTGTCAATTGTTCTGACTTAGTTGCTGTATTGGTAGATTATATAGACGTGTGGAGGGGGTCATCTAATCAAAAATCTTTAGTTTATGAAGAGCACAAAACTCACAAGACACACAGCTTGTCTGAGCAGCAATGCATACTCCTGTCTCTACACTTTCTTGATTTCATTTTTCTTCCTTCCTCCTCGAATCGATCTGCATGAGTCCTCCTTCCCTTCCCGCCCGTGCAGGTACATGGTTGGAGGGAGAGGAGAGAAGGGGTTCATGGAGCAGGGGGACACGGTAACAGTGGAGTGCTCCATTGGATTCCACAATGCCTCTGGCGAGACCCCTCAGACAATCACCTGCGAGGACGGTGCCTTCTCCCCGAGAACTTTGGATTGTCAACGTCTGTACTTGCATGGGGCTTTTGTTTTTTTGCGGGGGGGGGGGCCTGACAGTCAGTGTCCGTGGTTGCGAGCTTTGTTAGGGTTTGCCATCATAATTCATTACTGGAACGAGTAAAAGGCATACGGCTGCACATAAGGTACCCCCATAAAGAGAAACGGGAGCATTCATTTACCAAATGAAATGTCCAGCAAATGTCTGTCGATCATTCTTTGCACAAACTCGCTCCTGATCTCTTTACCATTTTGACTGACGCCCTGTCTGTCTGTCTGTCTGCCTGTCTGTCTGTCTGTCTGTCTGTCTGTCTGTCTGCCTGTCTGTCTGTCTGTCTGTCTGTCTGTCTGTCTGTCTACCTGTGACACTCACGGGATGATTGAGTCTCTTTTTTCCATACCCAACTATCCATTGATCCTTTCGTCCCTCTCTTCTGCAGCCGACTGCCGAATGCCTGAGGTGCCGTCGGGTGCTTACAGACTCATTGAGACGTCCCTCGGCCCGGAGGGCCCGCCCAAGGACCTGGTTAGACACGGCGACTGGATGGACGTCGGGTGTGCAGAGGGGTTCGGGTCTGTGTCTCGGGAGGTGAAGGAGCGACTCTGGTGTCTGAGAGGAGAGTGGACAGACAGACTCATGGAGTGCATACGTGAGTCCCGATTTCGAATGCACAAAATTGAATACAGGCGCTTTTGATCGATAATTTAGTCTTTTTCTTTTTTTTTGTCTCTTTGAAATAAAAATTGAGTGCGGTACGGTTTCTTTGAGCACCGTTCTGACGTACGTGACTGTTGTTTCTCTCCCTCAGAAAGCTCTACGCAGGACCAGGCGTCGAAGTTTTCCTTCTGCCCTTTTTGAACATGCTGCTGCTGTCTGACCGGTGATTTTTCTTGCTCAAAGCGGCAAAAAGAAAAGGACCTTGCACCCCTTCTTGTTTCAACTGCAGCGGACTGTCCTTCCCAAGAACACTTTCCGTTCTCCATTCTGAATGAGCGCACCGGAGGTGCCTACAGCATCTCCTTTGAAGGCAGCAAGCACGGAGACGAGAGCGTGGTCTCTTGTTCGGACGGCTTCTCTCCGGGTGCAACGCTGATGGCAGCTGCAGAGGAAATGAGGAGGGAAAGAGTCCGATGTATGGCGGGGAGCTTCGAGCTGTCGGAATTCGAGTGCTTTCGTGAGTCGCGTACGCGTGGAGTGTGTGTGTGTGTGTGTGTGTGTGTGTGCTCATGTGAATTTCAAAAGCAACGAAAACGACTCAAGATCCTCTGTACATCTCTGAGGTTCCGCTTGACTGCGTGGGTCGTGTACGTTATTCTGTCCGTCTCCGAAGCAAACGCAAAGCCTGCATGATGGCGCCTCTTCATTTATCTAGCTGGCCATCAAGTTCGGTCCGACTGATCTTTTACGAGATCTGCCGCTCTCAAAAAAAAAGACACGAATGAATTCTTTCAATATGTCCAATACTTTCCTTCCAGGTGACTGTCCGCCCTTCGTTCTCGACGATGAGAAGGCCATGGTCATCGAGGGCGGGGAGGGCACCGGGGACTTCCACGGGGCCTCCAGGACCATCGCGTGTGCCCACGGGTACTCAGGAGTGAGGGGGGGGGCTTCGAAGGCCCAAACCTTCTGTGTGGAAGGAAAGTGGACAGCCGTCACGCTGTCGTGCGCGAGTTTGTGCATTGATCGACAGGCTCAAAAGCGTTGGAAGAACCGCATCCGAGGCACGCAAAGTGCCTTATTCGAATTCCTTCTGCGATTTGGCGGCTGCGTTTGCCTTTGCACCACTTCTCTTTCGAGCCCTCTGTACCTGTCCCCTTCTGCGCTCCTTTTGCTGTCACGTTTCTGCCCTCTTTCCTCCCGCCCTCCGGTTTATGAGTCTGTTTCCCTGTCTATGTCTCTCCCAGTCGGTCTTCCTGTACAGAAGTTCACTTTGTGGAAGCTGAATGCAGCTGAGTGCAACACGCGGTTTGTAACAGAAGAGCTGTGCAAGCTGAACACATGGTCGAGCCAGTGCGAGGGAGACTTCGACTTTGCCTGGAAGGGAGCCCAGGGGAAGGGCAACGAGACAAGACAGATCCCCCAATCCATCCCAGCAGGCAGCCCGGTGTACCTGCAGTGCAACCCCAGAGACGCAACCACACCGGTCGACGGTTCCAGAAATGAGCAGCAGGAGCTTCGGTGCATAGGCGACGTGGAGGATGAGCCTTCGAAGCAGTGGGCAATGGTCACCCTGGGATGTGCAAGTCAGTTAGATGCAAGCTTTTTTGTCTTGTACGTTCAGATGCTTTGTCTTCTAGTGCCTTGAGGTGTGCTTCTCCTCACCATTGCGCTGGGGAGATACGTCTAAAGTATTGACCAAGGAAACGGAACGAAAACTCATTCCGCCGGAGCGACAAATCGAAAGGAATCAGGACAAAAAAAAAACTTTGCGAGCAGTAGCTCAATTGAAAGGACATGAGTGCAAGAGAGGTACTCGACAAGCATTGTGACTGAGGCGCTGCAGCTATTGCAAAATAAAGTGGCACATACGCACTCTCGGGAAGGCAAAACAACTTTTGTTGTAAAATATCAGCTTTTTTCAAAGAACCTATGTTCTTTCGAATGTATCTACGTTCTCTCCTAAATGTACCTTCTCCCCTGTTCCTTCGATCTCCCATTCTTCCTCAGGTGAGTGCTTGCGGTCTGACCTCGCTCTTGGTCCCTCGTATGTCATCCGCATGCGCACCCCCGAGTCAGGCATGCAACAGTGGCTCCGTCCGAATGAGTACTCCTCTCCCGTGCTTCCTCATGGGTCCGAGGTTGAAGTGAGGTGTGCAAAGGGGGAGGGGGCAGAAGGGCAAGGAGACGGGGATCAGGGGAGCAGTGGGCCTTCTGACGAGGAGAGGGCGATGGAGGACATAGGGGGGGAGAACGGGGAGCCTGCAGAGACGGGTGGAGAGAGAGAGGAGAACGAAAAGGAAAAAGAGGCAGAGAGAGTCAAAGCAGCTTTGGATGAAGCAGAGAAAGAGGAGGAAGAAGAGGCGGCTTCATTCATTCAAGTAGCAGATCAGAAGGTCCAGGTGATGCAAGCTTCTTCTCAGGGAAAGAGAAAGACTGAGCACAAGAAAGTGTCCGACGACTCTTGGAGATCTTCACAGTTCATCAAGGTTTCAGACATCCTTCATGGAAAAGCACACAACGATACTGGCGCATCCGGACAAGAGGCGGAGACAGAAACACCAAGTACAGATGGGACAAGCCCTTCGACAGAAACGGAAAAAATTACTGAGACTGAAGCCCCCTCTCCAACTCCTTCTCCTTCGCCGTCTCCAGCCCCTCTCGAGCAACACCTCTCTGAGGAGAGTGCCTATGCTGACGGATGGGAGGTGGGAGGTCCAGTGGAAGTTCTGAAGTGCGACAGGGGAAGATTTACTCCCCGCACTCTCCGATGTGCAGGTCAGCCAAGCATCTTGCCCTTTCTGTTTGTTTCTATCTCTATCTCTGTCTCTACCTTTATCTTTTCGTCTGTCTGTCTGTCTCGTTCTCTTTTTGTTTGTCCCCGTCCTCATTTTTATCCGTTTTTCTCTCCGCTCATTCTCTCTCCACTATGTTCCATGTGTCTGTCTGAATGTCAGCCTCCCCCACTCCCCTTTGTCCCTCATTTTCGCACTACTTAATTTCTCTTCCCCCATGCCCTCACTAATCGATTGCCTTAATTCCTTCCTTTCTCGCAGCCCAATGCCCCGAGTACACACACCTCCAACACAATCCTGCGTATGTGGTGATGGGCAGAGGGAGGGAGCACGGAAGCCGGAGAGTCGTCAGCTGTGCGGCTGGTGCCTTTGGGATGTCCGGAGTGGATGCACAAGAGGTCTTCTGTATCCACGGCAAGTGGTCTCCCCGTACGATCGTCTGCAAGAGTCAGTAAGCACCTGGCTGCTAAATGTTGTGTATATGATTGAAAGACTGTAATGGTGCGGAATTGTTTGGAGCAAGAGGGCGAACACGACCTTGCTTTCCTTCCTTTGGGTGTCCCTCATCTAATCGCGCTTTTCCCGTCCGGACCATGCAGTCCTTTCTTAGCGAGCGAGGCAGCAGCACCCACAGCTTGTTCTTTTGATTTTGCCTCAAATTCTGCCAAGTTGGCCTGAAGAACGCAATTCTAGAAGTGGATCCGTGGAGACAATCCGATAGCCCTTCATTTGCTTCTCTTGTCTCGGTTCTCTTCTCTGCAGAATCGTGTTCGCGAGAAATGCTGCCAGACGTGCGAGACGGCTATGAAGTCCGCTTTGACGAGACTCACCCGGGGGTGGACAACTCGACCGCCGTCTCCCTGCAGTACTCCCACGGGGCCCGTTGGATCTTCGAGTGCAAGGGGGCGACCCTGGAGGGGCATGAGGAGCCCGGATGGTCTGCTGTTCCTTTGGCCCCTCGAGAGGGAACAAACGAGACGGAGACGGAGGAGGAAAGGGAAGCCGAGAATGGGGAGGCGCCTTCGGAACGAGCACAATACGTGACGTGCAACAATGGAAGATTCACTGCTCTTACACTTCTCTGCATGAGTCAGTCGGGAATATCCGCAAAGAGGCTTCTGCACGCGTGTCTGGTGTCGGACGTTCAACATGCCTTACTGTCTGCCACTATTGCCTTTGAATTCTCCAAAGCCTGCTTGCTTTGTTCTTTCCGGCTTTTATGGGTCTCCAAAAGCATCACTTTGTGACTCTTCTTTGAGCACTCGTGAAGAAATGAGTGTCCAATTTTCCCATCCATGACCTGAGTGTTTGCAGAGGACTGTGGAAAGTTTCCCGCTCCCGACATCAAGCGGTACGTAACCAAGGGGGTTCTTGCAGCAGAC
The DNA here is from genome assembly GCA_018398765.1 of Chromera velia. Taxonomy (NCBI): domain Eukaryota; family Chromeraceae; genus Chromera; species Chromera velia. The sequence goes on along the minus strand of JAHBMJ010003829.1, from coordinate 92,885 downwards.
CGACCGAAAGAGATCGCAAAGGAGCAAAGCGGAGGGAAGAACGACACCGAGACAGAAGGAGAGGAGGGGGAGGAGACGAAGGGGGAATCAGAAAACGCGGTTGCGCGTCTTCCCTCCAGACATGGGGACGCGGTTCGTGTGTCCTGCAAGGAAGGACTCTCGCCTGCAGTTGGCACCAACAGGACATCGGACCTTCTCACGTGCTACGATGGTTCATGGACTCCTCAGACAATGAGATGCGCAAGTCAGCATGCATGCAGACCTTCTCGCTTCTTTTTTACCCGCTGCAACAAAAGAAGAGAAAAACGGAAGAAACAAAAGCTTCTTGAAGGGTGGGGTCGAACAAAAGGGTAAAGAAAAGGTGGGGCAGAAGGAGACGGACCGAAAAGAAAGACAGGACATCGAGCAGGTTGGCTGTTTTTCTCAACCATTAAATGAAGAAGATCTCAGGAGAGAAATTCAGTCGTGATCAGCAGTCCCAAACGTTCCCACCACCTTCTCTGTCATCGCCTCGAGTCCGGCATTAATTCAGTCATGCCCTCCCTTCTTGTTCCTTCCTGACTTGGCACTGCATGCAGCTCCGCGTCTCCCATCCCATCATTGCTTGGGACATCAAATCAAGGCATCTGTCTATCTTTTCTGGTTCCCCATGCTTTCTTCCTTTCCGGCAGCATCAGCAGAGTCTTTTTCCCTTCATACATGTGGTGCTCTATCTTGCACATGCACTTCTGCAGAAGCGTGTCCGGAGTTTCGAATCTCTGGCGAAGACCACAAACTCAGGCGGTGGGTTGAGTTGATGGACGGTGTTTGTGGATGGATGTCTGCATGTATATCCACACTCTGGTGTAGATTGTGTGAACAGACTTCAATGAACACAGACTGGTGTAGATTGTGTGAACAGACTTCAATGAACAAAGACCAAGGCCCTTAGAACAGATTTCTGATCTCAGGATTTTGGCTCACTTCCTTCTGCAAGAAAAAGACACGACACCTTCGCATGCAGAAACAATCAAGAGAGAGACCAACCGATGGCTCCAGTGCACTTTCATCAATCGTTTTAGAAATTGCAGCCGTGTGTTGCTACCCACCCAGTCGTGCACACTTAAGGGACGGAGTGTCCATATGCAGCAGCCCCTGCTCTCAGCTGTACGATTGATCTATGCGTGCAGGTACAAGATCAAGAACCTCCCCGGATCCCTCCCCTACCCGCAAAGAGGCTCCACTGCGGCTGCAGAGGGAGGCAACGGGAACGACACCGTTGTGATGGTGCCTGATGGGACAGAGAGGCTGCTCGAGTGCAACGACGTCAACTTTCATCTGCCTGTGACCCCTAGAGACAGGGACACAGTCAGGTGTGTGGATGGAAAGTGGACTCGGCCGTCTCTCGTCTGCAGACGTCAGTCTCATGGGCAGATGGAGAGGCAAATGGGCAGACAGGGAGACAGAGGGAGACGATTAGAATGGACAGCGATGTGCAGACACATGTTCCTTTTGACTTCCTCGTTTGATGTCAAAGCATTGAAATGACGATAGATCGAATTTGGCAATCAACGAACTGTAAGAGAAGCATGCGAACGAACGAACAACAAATGGGTAACATTCACGAAGTGGGAGCCAACTTCGGCTGACTGAACACAAAAAGGGCAGAACACTAACGAATAGAGCAACTTTTGATCGTCTATTTACGGGAATTTGTCGGATCTCGCTCGTATGACTCCCTTCTTCCTCTTTTCCATCCGCTTGATGCCTGCAGGTTCCTGCGACCCCCTCCGTGTTGCCCCCAACGTGACTGCCTCTCTGGATACGTTCTTCCCCCCTTACGGGTTCTGCGTCTGGAACAAGTGGAAGAAGAGATGCACGAGGGAGGACACAGACTACCCCAGACTGAGGCACCACACGAGCGTGGACATTGCATGTGCAGACGGACACTCGCCTGTTGCGGGGGCATCGCCCAGCAGAGTCAAGTGTGTCGACGGGGCCTACTCGACCATCTGGCTTCTTTGCGCACGTCAGTCGAGAGAGCATTTGTAGAGAGAGAGAGAGAGCTTTTGCTGTCACGTCAGATGGACAGGTGACGTTTGGTGTGGCGTCGCGTCAGTGTCTTCTTGGGTGCAGGAAAGGTGAAGGACAATTCGACAGATTTACAGTGTCTTGCTCTATGCATACGTGATTGGCGCTTCGTGTTTTTGATTAAAAGAATATCCAACAAACATATTGTCCCAAAGCCATGTCACTGATGCCTTGAAAAAAAGAGGATGTTGCCACTTTGCCGGGTACTGTATATTCAGTGCCGAAAATTCCATACGTTCAGTGAGAAAAACATCCTTTCTCCTCCCTTCTTCCCTTGCAGCCTCTTGTGACAAGTACAAGATTCCGCTTACTGCCTCAATGAAGATTGTGGGGTTCGAGAAGCCCTCTCTGCCCTCGATTGACGAAGACGAACAGATGGGGGGCACGGGAGAATCTACGGGTCCCGACTACATGACGGCCCTCAAGAAAGGGGGGCCTGAGTGGGTTAAGGGGAAGGCCTCGGAGGAACAGGAGATACAAGGCCGAGCCCCCACTCCCCCTCCACAGCCCAACCTAGAGTTGTTGAACGAGGAAGAGTCTAGAGAGCAGACAGAAGAAGAGGGTACTGGAGCGTCGTTTCTGGAGATTCAGATGACCAAGAAAGACCAACAGGGCGAAGGACAACATGACGGAAAAGAAGACAGGGTGGTGCCAGCAGAGACCCCCCCCGACTCTGACGGAGCATCAGATAACCCCCTGATGGCCCTCTTGCCAAGGGTGAATCTATCAGAGCCAGTGAAGTCTTTGAAAGTGGAGTACGCAGAGAGTGCACAGGAACAGCAGCAGAACGAAATGAAGTACGGAAAAAACGCACCCGTCAACGACCTCTTCATGGAAGATCCAGACGACTTTTTTGACCCTCCTATGCCGGTACGCAAACTTCTTTCTTGCACACAATTAAAATGTCAAAGCCATGCATCAATCCTCATTTGTATTCGTTCCGGCAGGCCACTTTTTATTTTGTTTCTATTGATGTCCATGCTTGGAATGCGTTTTGTCCTTCTGTCTTGGGTGTTGCGTGGAGACCGTATGGTCCAAGAGGATCAAACGAAGTGAAGAAAGGAGAACAGACAAATCGTTCCTGGACCCCTATCCCCGCTCCCCACTCACCTGCACTCTGTTTGACTATCATGTGCCCATTTCAGCTTAGCACGTTGTGTCACCCCCCTGTCTGTCTGTCTGTCTGTGTGCAGGAGCAAGACAACTTCCTGAAGGTCACGATGGACGACAACCTGACCTTCATCGTCCCCCCAATCAACATGACAGGGATGACCCCGACCCGAAACCTGCTGGGCCCAAGGGACCTCGACGCCATCACGGACCTTAGCAAGATCCCCACAGGCCACGGCACGAAGGTGGAGATCGCGTGTCGGGACGACTGGGCGCCCCTCCCGGGTACAGACGTGCAGGGGACGCAGAGGGACTCGGTGCAGTGCGTGTGGGGTGCCTGGTCGAAGCGCACTCTGCAGTGCAGGAAGAGGTGCGACATGCAGCACCCCCGACAGATGATGAACAGTCTGAAGCGGTCTGCCCTCTATGCCGTGAACGAGTACGAGCACTCATACCTCCCGGGGGGGTACTTTGACGTTGAATGCAAGAAAGGGGTCTCCACGGCATTTCCTCCCAGGTCCGCTTGATCCGAGTCATGAGGAAGAAATGTGCATACATTTACTTTCTGTATGAAAGTAAATGCAGGTCTGTTTGATCCGAGTCATGAGGAAGAAATGTGCATGCATTTACTTTCTGTATGAAAATAAATGCAGGTCTGTTTGATCCGAGTTATGAGGGAGAAAAAGAGACTGTGGGGGTGAAAATACCACACGAGCGACAAAGGCGTTTCCTCTGCTCACAAGGCATTGAGGCCTTTTCAACGGGTTTCTGTGGGTCTGTCTCTCTGTCGAAGAAAACCTTTTTAAATTTATGTAATGCTTCACTGTGTGTGCACCGATTCTTGCCTGCAGGTGGGACGGCTCCGAAGGAGAGCGGATCTACTGCAACGACGGGTTCTTCTCGATGATGACCATATCGTGCAAGAGTGAGTGAGTGAATGAGTGCGTGGGTGGTTTTGCGTGCTTCTTCTTTTTGTCGGCTTGTTCTTGAGGAAGAAAGTTGGAAATGGGGGAGAGCAAAGGTGGATGACAGAGCAGAAAGAGAACGTCTATGGATGTATGTGCAGAGGAGAGGTCCACCGACCAGATGAATGTTGCAATGGGCAGGGAGATAACAAGCAGAGAACGAAAGGAAAGCGGTATGGAAGGAGGCCTCAAAGTTTCTGCGGTCAATCACCTCTGCATTTGTTCTCAATTGTGTCCTTCTCTCATCACCTCTCTCTCCTTGCTACCGACCGCCTCATTCCCATTGCTCGTGCATCTACCGGACCCCGCTTCACCTCTTCTCCCTCCAACAGCCTCCTGAATCGATGTCTCTTCCTTCCGATCTTTCGGGTCCCTCCATTTTCGTTTGACTCTCCATCCATCTTTGCAGAAAGCTGTGGAGCCCATCCGCTGTCCACCCAGACTGCCAAGTACAAGACGACAAACGAGTACGGCAACAACGAGCACGGGTCGATTCTGAGGATCGAGTGCCAACCAGGGTTCTCTTCTTCGATTCCTGAGAAGACCAACGAAACTGTCTCGTGCGTAGACGGCATGTGGACCGCATCAGCAATCAGATGTCTTCGTGAGTCGATCATTTTTCTTCCTGTCTTCCCTTGTTCCTGAAAGTTTCTTCCTCCAACATTTCTTATTCGCTCCCTTTTCCCCGATATTCAAAGTCTCTATCCTTTTCTGTCTCCTTTCTGCACAAAAAAATCACTTTCTTTGCAGAGCGGCTTGGCATTCCTTTGTCTCTCATGATCGACTGTCGCTTCCTGTCTTAGTCTCTTGACAAACCGTCTGTGCATAAAATTCTCCTCGGTGCTCTCCCTTCGTTCCTGTCATACAGGGAACTGCCCGGTCCCCCCAGACCCAGGCCCGGCCTACGCGATCTCCCCGATGACACAGGACATCATTGACGGATGGGCGGGTATGCCGATCCTGTTACCGCACGGTCGGTCGCTGTGGTCTCTCTGCTCTCTGTCTCTTTCATTGTGTGGTACGAACAAGAATCCATCGAAGCCCGGCCGTTCTTTGTTCATCCCGGGAAGAATCATGTCCCTTTTTTGACAGTCTAAAGGGCATCGGGGACTCCACAAAAAGATTTCTCGTTGAATATGAATCTGATCGGCATTTCTCTCCCTCCCTCCTTTGCAAACGTGTCTCTCTTTCAATTTCTCTGTTGACGGTGCTTGCAGGCTACGAGACCCACGTGCAATGTGCAGCAGGGTATGCTCCCGGAATCTCAGGCACGGCCCCGAAGGTCACAATCACGTGCAATGACGGGCTCTTCTCGTCTGCAGGGATCTTCTGCTACAGTCAGTCCACGCCGATCTTGTTCGTAGAGATTTGTGTGCTCGAGCATTTTCATGGAATTTGATACCAAAAGAAGTTCTCATGTTTAGAATCCCTGCGCGTCTGGGTCGCTATGCTCTGCAAATTTTGTTCTCCTTGCACTAAGCCATCGAGGGCTCTGACGACAGACGAGCACCGATACCTACAGCTTCGATCTTCCTCCATTCCTGCCCCCGTCATTCTTTTGCACGCTGTTTGTCTGTCCGCAGAGGTTTGTATGAAGCCAGTGGAAGCCACCTTGAAGGGCCACGTGGAGAGGTACAAGATCGAGCCCTTGGTTGTGTCCAACGCCTCCGACCCGTACTTCAAGGAGAGAAGGAAGCACCTGAGAACGCTGGAACTCTCTGACCCTCAGAAGACAGCCATGCTGCTGAAGGAATCCGTTGGAAACTACACACTTCCTGACGTACACGGGACTCGGTCAGTCGAGGAATCGTCGTTCTTTTTCGTTAATTGTCGTCTTGGAGTCATTTTGTTGACTTGTTTTGTTCCTATCTGGAGCTCCGTTGGCTGATCTGACTTGACCCATCAATTGAATCCCATGTTCATTTCTTGGAGGAGAGGATAGAGAGTACCAACGGAGGGGTATGAAAGGAAACAAGCAAACAATTCAAACATGTCTTGACATAGATGTGTGTACGTGCAAATGTCTTCATGTGTATGTGCCGGTGAATGGAAGGGGCGTGCTTGTGTTTCTGCACTTATCGGGATGTCATCCCGTCAAAAAATCAGGATGGAATTCGGGGCAGCGTCCCCGTCAGCAACAAAGACCTTCAGTGCTAGACATGCAGGTGCACACACAAACGTGCACCTGTACCTTTGCATTCATGTGAGTATCTCTTTCTGTTCTAACTCGCATGCAGGTACAACATCTCTTGTGCAAAGGGCTTCCACCACTCAGGCTACCCTCTCGACTTTCATGAGCCTCTGGAGTGCAACGAGGGCACTTTTGGGACTCCTCTCATACACTGCATGAGTGAGTGGGTGGGTGAGAGCAGACATGAGTGAGGAAAGAATGAAAGCAAGAGATCAAAACAAGAACTCTAGCTGTTTTTCTCCCAGCCTGCCTGCCTGTCTGCCAGTGATCTCCTTATTTTGTTCATGGACAAATAAGGGAACTGAGATTTGAAGGTTCGGATTCAAGAACATATCTGTTCACACACATGTACCGGTTGACTGTGCGTGTGTGTGTGTGTGTGTGTGTGTGTATGTGTGTGTGTGTGTGTGTGTGTGTGTGTGTGTCTTTCTGTGTGTGTGTGTGTGTGTGTGTGTGTGTGCAGGGGACTGTCCCCAGCTAGAGGAGGACCCCCTCACAGACTTTCTCTTGGGGGAGGAGTACAAGGTTGAAGCTCTGCCTCCCATCATGCAGGTCAGTGGGTGGGTGGCTTCGCAGATGCATGCATGGGTGTGCCTGGCTTCGTAAGGGAGCAGGGGGGTGGGTGGAGAAAGTGTGCAATCTTCTTTCTGAAAGACGTTTTCTTTCGTGTCTTTTAGTTCCTCGTTCATGTGCGCTTTCCCGATGCCGTCCTGTGCATCCCAATGCGAGATCTTCTTCGTACACACATCTTTACATTCACAGCCGTATACGAACTGCACGTTTTTCAGGGAGAAGCCCCTCCAGGTCCTGAAGGAGAGGAGGGAGAGCGGCCAGAGGGAAGGAAGGCACTTGGAACATTCAATCCTGAGAACTCAACGTATCTCGTCCACGGGGCCCTTCGCCTGATCACCTGCGCTGACGGATTCTCACCTGTCAGTCTTCTTTGCTCTTTCTTCCAAGCTTTTCTTCCTTCACTCACGTGAGAGTTTTTTCCCTCTCTGCCCTTCATATTTTTTGTCGCTCTCGCCCCCTTGTGCCTCCTGCGAAAACATCCTCTCCAGTTTGGATGCCATAGGAGAGGATTCTTGGACTTGTGCTGCGACACTGCTTTTCTTCTACTCCGCCTTTGTGTCTACGTCTACGTGTTTGCTCAGTTGTGACTGAGTTCAAAAGTTGACGGTACCCATCCGTGCCGAAACCGACTGTGTGTACGTGTTTGCGGCACCCTCATACATGTGCCTGCCCGCTTGCGCTCATACATACAGGAACGCCCTGTGCCTGCCTCCCTCTGCAGACCCTGACGGTTCACGAAGGCACAGAGGAGATGTTCGAGGGTAACCAGGAGTTGAATGAGGAGGTGGCAGAGAGGAAGTGGAAGGAGCAGGAAGAGGAGAGACGAAAAGCAAAGATGGGCGGGCAGTTCGACGCCCTGGCTCCTCCCGCAACAGACACAGGGAAGACCCACGACGATGAGATAGAGTGCGTAGACGGCAGGTGGGTGGGGCAGGAGATGCTTTGTCGCAAGATGTGTCCCGAGTTTGTCCACCCCACCAACCTGGAGCCTGGCTCGAGTCCCTACAAAGTCTTCAAACCCCGCGGTCCCCCCGTCTCCCCCAAGGGCCTCCAGCCAAAGGAGGGGCGCAGAAGCATCCCGAGTCCTCTGGATGCAGTCAGGCAGGAGAGGAAAACGGAGACCAAGATCGTCGCGCATGGAACGCAGAGACTTATCGGATGCGCACCGTCAGTCAGATTGCAGAGGGATTGTGGAGAAATAGACAGAACGAAAGCAACAGAGAGGGACGAGAGGAGAAGATAGATGGATGCTCCGTTAGTATATGATGCAACGAGATCTCTTGAACTTGAAGAGGGCCAAATTTTGCTTATTTTCTTTCCCGCACAAATGACAGTTCTCAATTCCTTTTGTGCCTCTCTCACAATCAGATGATCACACAAAATGTACAGCAAGACAATCAGTCCTACCCCTACAGGAAAGGCAAAGTTAGGCCGACAACTATCAGCACCAAAACTCTCTCACTCTCTCTCTCTCCCTCTCTTTCTGTTGCCCTGCTTGATGCTCGCAGAGGCTACTTCCCGAAGGCAGAGAAGGGCCTCGAGTACGACGAGCACGACGAACTTTGGGACGTCATCGAGTGCCAGGACGGGAGGTGGAACGGCCTCAAGATCGTCTGCGAAAGTCAGTCAGTCCGTGGGATTCATGCAGACATTTTTTGTATCTTTAGCTCAAAGAATACAAGCGAGGAGGAGGAAATAATTGTGAACATGACAAGAAAACACTTATAGGTGATCGAGGCAAAAAGAAGAAAAGCTCCAAAACGGGAAAGAGAGAAAGCGAGAATTATGAAAAAAAGGAAAGAGTGAGAGAAGAATTCTAGATCGATCTACTGGCCTCCTCTTTCAGAAAACCTGCATGAAGTCTGCACTCGGGCCTGTTCCATACCTCTCGCAGATTTTGAGGCAAACTCTCACTCGTGCTCCTCTTACCCTTGTGTCCATCTGGCATCTCTCTACCTGTTTATAGATCAATACATTTGTTTGTCCGTCTGTCTGTCTACCTCTCTCTCTCTCTCTCTGTGTGTGTGTGTGTGTGTGTGTGTGTGAACAGGAGAGTGCACAGAGCCGTTTGCCAACGTCCTCTTCCGCATGTGTTTCAACTTTCATGCCCGAATGCACACATCCCCGTGCGAACTCTACCAAGCCTATGGGTTCCACAACCGGGTGGCATGTGCGATGACGTTGTGCAAGGACGAGGACAACGTCACAGAGCCGATCGAAGAGGAGCCCCCTGAGGAGGAGGAGTACGGAGATGAGAACGAGGAGGAGGAGGCAATTGCAGAACACGAACTGTATCAGAAGAACCACGGAGACAAAGAGGGGGAGGAGGGAGAGTTTGAGGATGAGAACGAGGGAGGGCTGAGGGAAGAGCAGGCTCAGCAAGAGATGATGCATGAGGGAGAGGGGGGACAGGGACAACAAGAGGGAATGGGTGGAGGGGAAGGAGAGATGCAGGGGAGTCAAACAGGTGTAGCAAGCAGTGAAGGTGGACAAACAGCTCCTGCTGAAGGCACAGAAGGACAACAAGGTGTGGAAGGGGGGGCGTTCATACAGACGGGTGAGAACAGTAAGGCCACCAAAGCTCTCTCGAAGAGCAAGGTAGCATCAAAAGCAAAGAAAGGACAGAACAAGGCAGCGACCAAAACAAAAACAAAGGCGGCATCGAAAGGGAAGAGCAAAGCCAAAAGGGCATCAATGCAGGCCAGATGCCCACCCGACCTCTTCCCAGAGCCCTCCGACAAAATTCGCTTATTTGAGCCAGACGAAGTGAACTTTCCGGGGGCACTGATTGAAACTCGGCAACACTCCGTTCACACAGAAAAGGCTGTGAAAGGCCACGCACAGGCATCTATCAAGTCGAAGGCCAAGGGGAAGAGGAAAGGAAAGGGAAAGGGGCAGGGGAAGAAAAGTCGGGGAAAGGGAAAGAAGGACGACCCCGAAGAAGAGGAGGACTTCAGCGACCTTCCTTCATCTGAAGACTCCGAGACAGGCGGAGAGGGGGGTGGGGAGGAGGAGGACTTCTCAGACCTTCCATCGAGCGATGGAGGCGAGGAGGAAGAGGAGCAGGAGGTAGACGATTTGTCTGACCTGCCTTCGAGTGAAGATGGAGACGGGGAGGGGGATGAGGAGGTAGACCCAGGAGAGATTCCCTCGTCGGATGTTGAGAACAACAAACCCGAGGAGGAAGAGGGGGGGACTGGGTGTATCAAGAGGTACACACAGGGTGTCTCAAACTCCCCCTACATCATTCTTCGAACAGTTGCGAGGGAAGACAGAGCAAGGTTCAAGGACGTGGAAGAGAGAACGACTCGGAAACTCCTCAGATGGGCAGTCAAGGTCGGTCTGTCTGTCTGTCCGTCTATAGGTCTCTCCTCTTTCAGGCAGGCACACAGGTTCTTGCACTTCCTTGGATTCGTTTTTCAACAACATACAGGTTTTTGTCCTTCCATGTCGAGTCTCCCCAGTGACACCATTCGGGCGAAGGGGAAGGAAAACGCCTGCGCGCGCATTTGTTTTTTGTTTGCAGCCGGGAGACACCCACGTTGTCACCTGCAACCAGTGGCTTGGATATGGTCCCGTTTACCGTCAGACGGAGTCCATTGATGTGGACAACTCGGTGGTAGATGATGTGGCTCTGGTGACCTGCAGAGACGGGAGATGGACTGACATTCCCTTCACCTGCGATGGTCTGTCTGTCTCTTCATTGATTGAGCAGTTTGCTGTCTGTCTCTTCATTGATTGAGCAGTTCTACAACACATTTCCTTCAACCCTTTTGCCGCTTGCTGTCTGCGCAGAGCCCTCCCTCTCTTCCTCCCTTCGTAGATTTCAACACGGGTGTTCTCGTAACACGCTGTGGTGCATCAATTGAGTGTCGCTTCCTGTTTTGTCTTTTTTTCTGAGCGCTTCTCGACCGTGCCTTCTGCTGATTGAAGCCTTATCCGTGACTCAGAAGGTGTCCTTTTGTTTCGCAAGCCCAACACGAGTCACACCCACTCAGACTGTCACTTATTTCCTTGCTTCTTCTCTTCTCTCCTTTCCTCTTTTTTCTTAATTTTAATTCCGTGTTCCATTTCTGTCCACCTTGCAGTCGGTTGCCGAGGAGCATTTGACCTCTACGCAGGCCAGAACCCAGCCATTTGGGCCTCCGTGTTCACCCCAGACCCCCAGTACGCCAAGTGCAACAACAAGGGCGTGATTTCGTATGGAAAGGGGGGCATGAAAATCGACAAAGAGAAAATGGAGAACGACAGGAAGATGATGGGCAACAGACAGGTCACAGGCCCTCTGGCAAAGGGCAGCTACTTCCGTCACATCGTGGATGAGAGAGACGCCCTGGGAAGGGCAGACATGACGCCGTGTCCCCTTCTTGAAGAGACCATCGAGACCCGCACCGTCAGGGAATACTTCGACGCAGCAGACGAGGGCAACCCCATCAAGGGCACCTCTCTGCCGTACAAGTGGCCTCTGGGGCTCCACTGGGCAATCTGGGGTCCCGGGTGCTGTGACCCTGGCAACTGTTGGAGAGGTATGGCGGATGCCAAGACGAAGGGGTGCAAACGGAAAGTGTACGGTCGAGGCACGTGGGTGGCTTTTGAAGTTTTGGACCCTCTGGGAGGGGGGAGGAGGACCGACGATAGGGAGGTGTTCTACAGCACGTGCAACGCTGGGGGAACTTTCATGCGCCCGGAGATTATGTTCGTGGCGGTGAGTCTCTCAGTCAGTGAGCAAGTACCTCAGGCAGTCAGGAATTTATTGACATGTGAATAAATGGACAAAGAGAGACAGGTGGTACTGATGGAGGGACACAAAAGGGGAGAGGGATGCAATTGAATTGAACTAAACAAAATCTGACAAGAATCAGCCAGACTGCTTCAAAGCTTTGAATAAATTTCTGCTTCTCGTCCTCTGATAGAGAAGACAGACAGGGTTGAACAAGGGAAAGGGACGGAGAAAGGGAGAGAGGGAGGGAGGGAGAGGGAGGGAGAGGGAGGGAGAGAGAGAAAGAGAAAGAGAGAAAGAGAGAGAGAGAGATTTCTTAACTGTATCACCCTTCTCAATTTTACTGCAAGACGCGCAAAATTCTTCATTTCACCACTGACCGGTCAAAGTTTCTTTTCATTTCCATCAAAAATAGGGGAGAAAAAGATGTGGGAATGAATACCGTTGCATGCATGTCGATGGATGCATGAATGAATGCAGAGTGGAGACTCTCAAGAGATCAACCCTTACGTCAGCTACAGGATGGACTCCGAGTCTGACCGGGCCATGAAGTGCAGCGGGTTTTCGACTCCTGAAATTCCCATGCGGTCAGTCGGTTGTATGCTTTAAATCTTTTCTCTTCTTTGCCGCGCTTCGGGTGTACGAGACACTCGCACACATGCACATACATACACAAGCAGACGCTAACAGACGCCGGTAAAAGAACCATCATCTATTCCCTCCCCACCATCCCTTTGCAGGTACTCCCACCGTGTGCCCTCGAACCAGATGCTGATGAGCCCGTACATGCTCACGAAGCCCCTGGGCCCCTACGCAGAGGGGGAGATGATGAAGCTCTCGTGTGACGAGATCCCGGGAACTTTGATTGAAGTCCAGAAGGTCCACTGGAAGAACGACGAGGGAGACGACCTGGGACCAGAGGCGACCAACTACTTCAAGCAAGTGGCAGACGGAAAGATGAAACTGGAGGTCAAGGCAACTACCTACGCGTTCGCTGAGGAGGAGACTGCAAATGAATTTGCAGGGTGTGAACTCAAGGAGAGGAAAGACCTGGATGTAAGTCGAGGCGGGCTGGCTGGATGAGTTTCTTTACTTGTATTCTGATTTATGTGTTTTGTCTGCTTTCGTAAGGGAGGGGACCTGGATGTAATCTCTGTTTGTCCTTTTGACTTTTTTGTGTTCTGAATTTGGTCTCTTTTCTCTGCTCGAAATGTGGCAAAGATGTGGTCTTGCGTATGTCTGGCTTTGCTTTGCTTTGTGTTGAATGAATGCACATTCGTTTTCACTGTAGCGAGGGATTCAAAGACAGGGGAGCAAGTGGCTGTGAACCTTTCCTCGGTGCATAACTTCTTTTTGCTCGATTTTTTCTGGTTCTAGGTTTCTCTCTCTCTTTTCCTGTCCATGCATGTATTCTGCTGCGCAAACGAATCTGTCCAATTCTGTATTTCCATGCCGTGACTATGCAGTCCATACAGACATGTGATGTGATAGGAAACTGCATGTGATCTCTCTTTCGGCCTTGCAAGAAAAGAAAAATTAATTCAAATTGCGTTTCTGCATGCAGCCACCAAGCAGGGCCCAAGCAGGATTTCTGCTTGCGGGGGGGCTTGCCGCGGGGTGCGGCGCCGCTGCCCTCGCGACTTTGACAGGGGGTGCGTCTCCCGTAGTGGCTGGGGTTGCGGCAGCCACTCTGTTTGCTGGTAGGGGGCTGTCGAGCCGGAAGAAGAAGAAAAAGGAAAAGTCTGACAGGTGTCGAAATTTGAGAGCATCCGGCGCCTACGTCTGCCGTCCCCCTGCCGGCACTGCATTCAGTCATTGACTGAATGAGTGGAGAAGGGAGGCTCGAGCGGAAAGGGTCGTGGAACAGAGCATTTGCGGTCACAGTCTCTCAGCCCGTCATCCCTAAAGAGGGCTGAGAATTTCCAATCTCATGAGTGACCGTTTGAGCGCTTCAGTGCGCGTGAATTACCTTCTCTTTTTTTTTGCAGAATTTCTAGCTAGACACTTTAGAAACTTGTTACGATTCTCATTAATCTTTTCATTTACATAATAATCATCATCATGATCATACACTTTTATATACACGTGGTCCATTTGTCAACGCATAAACTCAAATGCTAGAGTTACTGGATTGGTAGGTAAAAATTTCAGATTTTGAGTTTTGACCATATAAAGAATAAAAAAGAAACGAATAATTTAGCCTTTAAAATGTCTTTAAACCTGTATTTTTAAACAAATTAATTCTAACAATCTATTGAAATTAACTCTTATAAGCGTACGTACGTATATGTATTACAGAAGAAAAAATGCATGTATCTCAGTTTATTAGAGAAGTTTTTTTTTCTTCTTTTTTCCCCTGTCTGTCCTGATATAAAACAACTGTTGTTTAGCTGTCAGTTACATTGTTCCAGGATATGACGCCCCAGGGTGGTGCCCCAAGGTATAAAACCCCGCCTGGCTGCCCTAGCCCCTAGCATGGGCAAACGTTGACAATGGGGCTAAAAGCCCGGGCTGCCGTCATGTGAGATATGAGTTTATCATGGAGAGATAATATGGCCACGTTGGCATGGCCGCTCTAGTATGCATGGCCACGCTGTATGATATGGTTGCGAGGTCCTGCAAGCTCAATCGTAGAATAGGTGCGGCAGTATAAAAGGCCCTTAGAACCAAAAAAAGAACATAACACTGAAAAGCTTAAAGTACTCTGATAAAATATTCTATCGTCTTTATCTCTGATTTACATTTATCTTTCTTTCTTCTCAACCGTCTCTTTATCTTACATCTCTCCTCTTTTTTACCACTCCCTTCACCACCAACGGTTTAGGTATTAGGAAAATGATCTTTCTTTCTCTATTCTATGATCTTTATTATTCTTCTGTTCTCTTCTATACTCTATACAGTACTCACTATCTCCTCGCTGTCTCGCTGTCGCGATGCACACCGATGCACGCAGGCTTGCGCCTGTGCATACACATTCCGCGCGCACAATTTTTTTTTTTTAAGGCACTAACTAATACTTCATACTGCTGCACCTATATATATTCTACGATTTAGCCATCCTGCATGCATGCAGGTGCTTTTGGTCCCTTCGGTCCATATGCTTTGGTCTCTTCGGTCCACGGGCTTTCTATGCATGGTCCCTTTGGTCCGCTGGCTTTAATATTGGTCCCTATATCTGATGCACGCAAAATTGCACGCGAAGTGTGCGAATGGCCCGGAAAGCGAATTTTGGGGATTGAAGATCTACGCAGTAAGGTCCTGGGGTCGAGTCTTTGCACCCTCTAGTTAATGGCAGGTCGGGGAGAGTAAGCATACATCCAAGTAAACAATGTTTTTACAAGTAGATGTGGCAGTTTTATATCCAAAAACTATTCTCTCTCAGGCGGTAAACGTGGATAATACCAAACGAACGAACTAATATATATGATGTAGGGGTACATGGGATACTCGGGGATACTCTTGTAGAGGAGATGCCCGAAGTACCCCAAACCTATAACATAACATGATATAACCCTCATTTTTCCGTCGAAATTGATGATTGAGGGTTTTTTCATGCATGCCGCGTCCCCATATATGAGAGGCGGATCTAACCTAGTTTATCGATTAAATTTGTTCTGTCTTAAAACTATCAGCGACGAAAATAGGCACGACTTCGATCACTTTGATACAGCTGATCAATTACAGCTCTAGTTGCAGCTTCATAACAGGTTGGACAGTCAAAAAAAAGAGAAAAGAGACAGAGGGAATGCAGATCACAGAGCTCACCACCCGGTATAAAACACCGGTGAAGTTCGACATGCATAGGTACGCTAGGAGCTAAAAAGTCAGAGCACCATAAAAACTTTAGGGCGGCTTGACAATATGACTGGGCCACAGCAATCGATCAGCAAAATACGAGAAAACGAACTCTGCGGTGGCATGCTCAAGCAGAAGCACGGCATTGATGACGACGCGTGACGAAGAAATGCCAAAGAACAGAACACACCAAAGAACAGCAGACGTACGGAAGGGAATTAAGAAAGACGATACCAAATCGAGTACTCACACTATCTATTAGTATACCTGACCAGAGTGGCCGCTGGACCCGGTAAGGTAAGACTGTAGGTCTGTGTTAGGTCTGCCTAGCACTAGGTGCTAGTCCTAGGACAAGATGACCTATACGTCTATGCTAGGCAACCTAGCATAAGTGCTAGGCTGCCTAGCGTTTTGTGCTAGGCAACCTAGGAAAATTGCTAGGCAACCTAGCCTAAGGAGAAGTGCTAGGCAACCTAGGACAAATGTTCGGGTTCCTGGCATTAGATGCTAGGCTACTTAGAAAAGCGCTAAACTGCTCAACATAAGTCTCAAACCACCTAGCAAAGCTCTTGAGAAGCTAAGAAGGGTGCTAAGATGCTAAGTTAGAATGTTTAACACTAATATCTAATAAACAAGAGTATGCTAATATACGTTAGAAAAGTTTTACTCTAAAAGATTCTAATCAAGTTATTAAGAGCCTGCTTAGCTAGCTGCTTATATGTACATTGCGGTACATTGATTTAAAATTAAATAAAAAAAAATATTTCATGTCTATCTACCTTTTCTCGCTTAAATCTTTTCCTTCTTTGTCACTTGACTCTTCTTCGTCAGCCGCATGCGGCAAAAATACTTTAAAATCTGCAAACTCTTCATCATCGCTGAAATGTAATGCCAGATGCCGAAACACCCGCAAAAGCAATTTTCTTGCTTTTGTAAGCTTTACGTTTCTGTACATTAATTCGTATTGCTCTCCAAATTTGATGTATTCAATCCATGACCGTTTCTTCCCCTTCGTTTTCGGCAGTAGCCGGGGATTGTCTGGCACTTTCCCTTTGCTGTAAAACTCTTTCATATCATTAACATAAGTCTCTGCTGCATTGACCTTGCTTCTGGCTACATCTTTGATTTTTCATTCCCTTGAGCTATGATGGTGATTTGGAAGTCCTTTTTGCCCTCATTAAGCAGACAGAGAAACAGTCACACAAGACGGGGGGGAAGCGCTTTAATGCCTTCTTATTTGAGCAGTCAGTGCAGAGGAACCCTGCAGTGAAGGTCCTCCCAGGATCTCGGGGCCAAACGACAGTTGTATAGCAGTCCACACTCACAGGACTAGACAGGGAGGATCTTTGTTCCTTTGTTCTGCCCATGAACAACATGCCCCTGTCTCTTGAGATATTTGAATATTATGTGATTGAAGAGATGTACTGGCCTGTGTAGGTAGACAACAGAGAGGACAAAAAGAAGGAAGAGAACCTGTGGTTGTCTCTAGTTGTCGTCAAGATGGTGCAAAAGGAAGAGGAAGAGGAGAAACCAGGAAAAATGAAAGCACCCAAAGCACGCCTGTAGGGCCTGTATGTGGCGCCGCCACAAGGCTACTCGCATGGAGGAGGGCGCGGGATCAATGAGTGCATGCGTCTGTGTACTAAACGAATCGGATACTTACAGTGAGGCATGCGTTCTGTAGCCAAGCAAGAGAGAGCCTCAGGCTGGAAGGCAGTAGAAGCTAGATGATTGACATGAGTGGTTGTTGTCAGAACTCTAAGATGGAACTCCCTCTATGAACGGCTGATCGAGAATATCTCTGTCTAGCCCACCACACTGCTAGCCTCATGATTACTTAGCCCAGTATGTACATAGCTTACAGTTTGGTTAGCAGAGCGTTTGGCAACACAGGGAAGCAGATGTGGACCCCAGATGTGGATCGTAAACTTTGTTGTATTGATGAACAGTCAGACTAGACAGAGAATTCTCACCACTGTACGTAAGGTCTGTACTGACAAGAGTGCAGTACCAGCTCGTCAGTGGAAAAACTTGTTGAAAGAAAAGAGATTTCGTCTCATTTGTGTTGTTTGTTCTCAAATCAAAATTTGTGGTGGATTTGAGACTCTCTTTCAGATGTAATGGAGCGCAGTGTTTCTTTATGTTCTCTTTGTCTTAAGGGAGTTCTTGGAACTCAAGATTGCTCGCCCGCTGGAGATGAGGGTCCAGAAGGACAAGCTTGAGGAGGAAGACCATTCAGTCAGCGACTCTGATTGACTGAACTGACTGACTGACTGACTGCCGTCTCTGCTGATTGTGCTACAATGAAGCACAAGGTGTCCAGGCCTACATGGAACGGGCCCAGATGATGCAGAAGATGCTCTTAGCTGTTTTGCTCTGTGAGAGGTTTAGGATGGAAGGAGGAAGAGCATCTTGTGGAGTGGAGGTTTGGTTGTGGTGACTGGAGGTGTGTGGTCTTTGTCTTCGCTCGCAATCAGGTGTGCTACATTTCCAAACACTTAGTAGTGCCATGGGGGCACCGCGGTAGCCGCACATCTCCAAGTCAGTGAACTCCTGGATAGTTTTCTTTTGGTTGAGGGTTGAATTAAATTTTAGGAAATTTGTTTTCGGGGGGAGGAAGGAGACTCAGTGGGTGTTAGAAGTGAAGAAGAGTGTGTGTTGAGGTGACGTTGGCTTTGGGTGCTTAGTTCTCCTACACTGTTTCTCTATATTTTGACTGTCTTGCTTCTCCAGATAGGAATGCATCTTGGGGATCCAGGTAGTTAGGATGGAGGAAAAGAAGGAAGAAAAGAAGAATGAAAGAAGAAGAGAGAGGGACACTGTCAGAAAGAAGTGAGGAAACTGATAGGTAGAGATTTTGAGGTCATTGCTGAAGAAAAGAGATACAAGCATAAAAGAGAAGAGGCAATGTTGAGAAGAAGAGAAGTGACTGCATGAGGGAATGATAGTGGGGTAGGGAAAGGAGAGGCTGTATGTCTTCAGTGCCTGGAAACGGCCGCCTGGGGGCTGATGACTTCTAAATTGGCCGGGATGTATGTCAGGTAAATGTGAGTATGTTGCTTCTCTAGCTGTCTCTATCTGTTGTCTTCACTTTCCCTCTGTATGTCTATCTGTCTGTGTGGGCATAGGAGGGAGAATGAAAGAGAAAAAACTGAGTATAAAAAAAAAAACGTAGAGAAAAGAAAAAGAAAATCGATCGGAATGTCCGAATGAAAAACCGTCATCAAAGAACGGTGTGTCTTGACACAGCGGGAAGGAGGAAGCCCATATGAGATCAGAAGTCATGACATGCTTCAGTGAGGCCCTTGTCTTTGTCTCTTACTCTTTTGCATATGATCTCTTCAATGAGTTTTCATGTGTTTGAGGCAGACATTGACATAAATGATGTTCTGGTCATGTCGACCTGTACTCTTGAAGGGTCGCCTCGCAAGAGGGAGTCTCTTGAGCGCTCATGTTTTGAATCTGGTGTGCAGTCTGGGGCATAGATTCAGTAGTGAGGTTGGGCGGTCTCTATAGAGAGACAGGTGGTCGCTGTGTGAAGCAGAGAAGGAAGAGGTGATCACAGGGTGGCTGAAAATACCAGATCTGATTCATTCAAACATTCTCAACACATTGCATGAAGTCGCTGTGAGGAAAAGAATGAGGGAGGTTGGTGTCGTCTAGGGTGTCATCTGGCGGTGGACGGTTGGCGTCTCTTGTGTGTCTTTGAATGCATTGTGCAGTCGCGATACCAGACTCCTGTATGAATTAATCCAGGTTTTTTTTTGTCATGGAATCGCCTTTGTTCCATTGACGAACATCCTCAATAGCTCGTGAATGTTGCATATGTACATGTGATTGTGCAATTATAATTGACGAATCAATTAAGCCAAGTTCCACTGTGAATCAAATGACCGCTCTCTTACTAGGACTAGTCAGCCACAATGTGAGAGGTACAGAAAGTCGCAGGAAGTTTGAGTGTATACGAACGAACGGTTAATCGCTACCGCGCTTATGCAGAGAAAGCGGGCATCAGTTCCAGCATACCATATTTGCCCATGTGTGGTCGCTGTGCTCAGTGTATTGAGTTGAACACGAGTTGAGTTGTATGAGTGAAGGTATAGAATCTGTCACATCAATCAGACAGGAGTGCACAATGGAGAGGCGTGTGTACTACTAGAGCAGTGTTTGTCTGCCCTGTATGTGTCAGGTTCTGATTCACTGCTCAACCGAAGAACTCTGGTTCGTTCGTACATATTCAATCTGAGAGTTCAACGAGAGAGTGTGTGTGTCAGTTTGTTTGGTGGTGGGTAAAAAGAAAAAGAGAGAGAAAGTTGAAACGAGTCTATTTATTTTGTCCACCCTACCCACCCAGCGAGCAGGCAGATATAAGGATGGAATAGGGATGGTGAGAGGAAAAAAAAGAAAGTGTGAGCTGAGTGTGGACATCGGCCTCGGCGAGCGGGCAGATGTAGGGCCTGTACGTGGCGCTGCCATATAGCTGTCATGGTACTTAGTCGCTCGACGGGCTATTCGCACGGAGTAGGGCGCAGGATCAATGAGCGCGTACGTCTGTGCACTAAACGATACTTACAGTAAGGCATACGTTCTGTAGCCAAGCAAGAGAGAGCCTCAGGCTGGAAGGCAGTAGAAGCTGGGTGATTGGCATGAGCGGTTGATGTCAGAACTCTAAGATGGAACTCCTTCTATGAACGTCTGATCGAGAATATCTTTGTTTAACCCACCGCACTGCTAGCCTCATGATTACTTAGCTCAATACGTACATAGCTTATAACACTAAAGCATGCAATCCGTGTAAGTGCCTGAATCTGAGGATGGGCACAGTGATGGGAGTGAGGGGAGAGGGGGGGGGGGAGACCCAGCAGATGAGGTCTAAGTAGTAGTAGGGGAGATGGCGGCTGATGCATGAGATTCAAACCTGAAATGGGTGAGTAGATGAGTGAGAATGCCTCTCAATTCATTTATTATGGTTTTTTAAATGTTGGCAACAGTCTGTTTATCATTTATGTTCACTAACTGAGTATGTCAGCTAGGTGGCTGGTGGCTAGTATATTGTACTAAGTAACCCTACATGTAGTGCTAGATGGCTAACATATTGTGTTACGTGACCTAGCATGCTATACTAGATTAACATGCTAGTTATCTAGCATGTTGTGCTAGGTGGTAACATATAATGGGAGTTCTAACTCCACCTAGGGTTTGGCATCAATCAATCAATCAATCAATGAAGTGACCTAGCATGCTATGCTAGATTAACATGCTAGTTATCTAGCATGTTGTACTAGGTGGTAACATATAACGGGAGTTCTAACTCCACCTAGGGTTTGGTATCAATCAATCAATCAATTAATGAAGTGACCTAGCGTGCTGTGCTAGGCTGCCTAGCAGAAGGCCATCAGCCCCAGAAAGCGGTGTCTAGCATAAAGTGCTAGGCAAACCTAGCACTGACCTATAGCTCTGCCAGCCTTAGGCCTAGCACTCATATATGGTTTTCCCTCACCAGGTCTGGCGGCCCCTCTGGTTAGGTATACTAGTAGATACTGTGAATATATATACAAAACAGGATGTACAGACGAGTATAAAGCTTAAGTTCAAGCTCCTGTTATTGTCCACAAGAACGTGAGAAGCTTTTGACATAAAAAAAAAAAACGGAGCAGACTCCTCGTACGAAATACAAAGAGATCCAAAAAACCGAATAAGCTAGCTCTCAAACACGTATAAAAAAGGCCCCACGGATCACAGACGAACATGCTAACACGTAAAAAAGGCACATAAAACCAACAAAGTCTTAGAAAACCATATGCCGTGGCGAGTGCGAGTGTGAGGGGTTGGGGTGAATGTTTGTGAGGTGTGAAGAGAGATGCGGGTAGACTAAGTGGGGGTGGTTGTGGCGGATGGGTGTGTTTAATGTGGGGCGGATGTGTGGATAGAGGGTGTGGGGTGGGGTGTGTGTCGGAATTGGGTGGGGTTGGTAATTTACGTAGAGACTAGATGTAGAGAAAAAACAGGACAGGCAAGCGGGATAGTCATGTGTGAAATAGGTGGACGATGTCGTCAGTTCTCACATGTTCTGACATGTTTTCACAAAGGTAATCCGACGCCGGGTTTCGGTTTCAGCATGGTCTGCATTGACATTAATTTTGAAGTGCCGACGAAGTCAGATGGCCCCGGAAAGCAAAGCGGGAGGCACTTTCCCTAAAGCCCACGATGCATGGAGCTTTGGTTAAAAAAAACGCCCCAGAAAGCTCCGCTCCTCATTGGCTTAGAAAAGCGTCGAAAATTAACTACCTACCCTCGTTTGATCCGCTATCACTTTCTGCCAGTACGTCGAAAGTAGGCAGGCGGTTTTCACATAGTTTTATAGTCAGTACTGCCAAATAATATGTGTCGCACTCTTTCAACATACGTGTCAAAGAAGAAGGAAGAGGGATCGTCTGGTCATTGTTCCTTTGAAAAACTTTGAGACGTCGTTAAGTTGCCCTCTTTCGGGACCACAAGAAAAGTGCCGTCTCCGCCGGCCATCGATGATCGATCTCTCCTCTCGATTCGCTCCAAAACGTACTTTCAACACTGTCAGCTGCACACCAACATCGGATGAGACGTTGAAGCAATGCACAGCTGTCTGCGACTGTTTGTGTGTCTTCATAGATTCTTGGAAAGTCGTTAAGCGCTTGAGCTGTTCCCGCTCTATGTTTGTAGCATTCAGTGTCGACTGGAACTGAAGGCGTACATGTAGCTGTCTTTGAATATCCTGCGTATGCGTGGGGCTGGTATTTCTATCTGTTTCTTTTCTGCCTCCGTCTATTCAGTTTGTTGATGCATGCCCATCTCCGTCAGGAAATAACGTCTCTTCGTGAAAAAATGTGGACTGCGTCTTCTCCCGGCCTGGATTGGACCGGTCACAATCAATCACGTTCATAATTTTTGCTGAAAAGACTCTCCTCGCTCACTTACTCACTCGCTCACGCGCTCTCTTCCTCAATTCTTTCCTCCATTGCTTCATCCTTGCTTTCCTCCCCTGACTTACTGACTCACTCACTTCTTCGCTCATCCACTCACCCCCTCACTCTTTTCCACCGACCCTCCCTACCTGCCTCCTTCCTTGCCTGCTTTTATTTCAGCTTCCTTCGGAATCCCTCCCTCCCTCTGCTCCTTCGCTCACTCGTTCAGTCGCTCACTCACTCATTCACTCACTCACTCACTTACACACCAACCCGCTCGCTCACTCACACAGACACCAAGCGACATCCACTTACTCAATGCCTCTTTCACTAGCTGACTCGCTGGCTGACAGACTTCCTCGCTCTTTCTTTCTTCCTTAATGTCTTTCGTTCTCTCTTTCTTTTCTTTTTTTTTTTTTTCTTTTCTCCTTTTTTTTATTTTTTATGCTTTCATCCTTCCGTCCTTCTTTCCTCTTGAT
This sequence comes from Chromera velia, assembly GCA_018398765.1. Lineage (NCBI taxonomy): Eukaryota > Chromeraceae > Chromera > Chromera velia. Next base: position 70,041 of record JAHBMJ010003829.1, on the reverse strand, counting down.
CTTCTCTGTTTCTGCACTTTCTTTCTTTCCTTCCTTCTTCCTGTTTTCGATCCCTATTTTATTTCTTCATTCTTCCACTTTCTGCCTGCCTCCTCTCTTTCTGCATGTTTTTCCACTATTTTTTTTTTTTCGTCTTTTCTCCAGTTTTTGTTTGCTTGCTCGTTTGCTTGGTACTTCTTTATCTACCTGCTTCTTTCCTACTGAGACTTTCTTTCTTTGATTCCTTCTTTCTTCCCTGCTTTATTCCTTCCAGTTTCTAACCTTCCTCCCTCCTTCTTTCCCTCCCTCCGTTCGTCTCTTCCATCTTCATCCTTTCTCCCCTTTCCTCCTTTCTTCTATCCTTCCTTCCTTCCTTCCTTCCTTCCTTCCTCAGAAGTTTATCCCTCCCTTCCTCTCGATCACCCTCCCTGCCTCCCTGCCAGGACCTGCCTCCGTCGCGCCCCCTCCTTCCTCGCTTCCTTGCTTGCTTCATGCTTCCTTCCCTGCTTCTTAGCCTTTCTCCCTCATGAGTCATGATCTAGCCCATGATGATGGGTCTCAAACTAGGTCTCAAATTCCGTCCCTCTGTCTCTCCTTATTTTGCTCCCACTTTTTTGCAAAGATGTTGCAAAGTGGGGCTTGAAGCGGCACTTACTGTCACAGCCGGTGGCAGCTTATCGCACCTTGATTAATTAGCCCTGAAGTCGCATAAAAAACGTTCAATAATCTTCAATTGAGGCTACAGGAAATTTATGAAAAAATTAAATGAATGATGGGTCAAAAACTCAAAGTTAAATAAACCATCGTCAAAAAAAAATAATTAAAAAAATATATGATTTTTTTAGGATTATTCGAGATACTGTTCAACCACTGTGACATTTTATATTAAAATGATATTAAAAGAAAATCAATTCTCTTATTACATGTTTAAATATTTTTAAAGATGCATAGCCTGAGCATAGCATTGTAAAAAACCCATACAGAAGTATTTTTAAATGTACAAGTCTATAAAAAGCCTATCTAAGCCTCACTAAAGTTTATACTCGTATAAAAAATAAGTTGTCGGTGGCTTTTGTCAAGCATCAAAATGTCTTGGCAGCTTCTGCCATTATATATCATTAATTCAAATCTGAGTGAATCAGAATGTTCATGGTACGCCTGGGGTGAAACCACCATGACTCTGGAAAATGAAATAGGGGGCACTAAATTATACTAAATTACAAAACAACTAGACCAAACAATTCTCGTGACTGCGAGCGTACTTTTCCGCAGCTTCAACCATGCAGCCATATAGCGTGCATCTAGTACGTACAAATAGCGTGTGTCAAGCAATTATGTTCTTTTTTGCTTTCCGGGGCCGTTCGCAAGCTTGCTTGCATCAGATATGAAGTCAGTGCCGTGAGCATAACATAGTGAGGCAAGCCACGGGACCGGCCAATCCTGGAGTGAGCCGAACTAACACGCACCGCCACCGCACGGGACGCCCGCAGCTCAGAGACCAACACATGTACGCAAGCTCATGGAGGCGCTGCCATGCCAGTCTGTATTAGAAGAAAAATAAATAAAATAGAAATAAAATGGAATTAATTCAGTCAGCTACGTATAGCCTGGATTGAGTAAACAACACTTGCTTGTAAAGCTTCTAAAAGCAGTTTGGAAGTGAACTTTGAACTGACAGACTTTCTATAGTAGAGATCTAACCGAACTAAATGCGCTCATTTAGGAGAAGAGGAGTTACCTCCTTACGGTAATAATGAGACGCCCTTCCCCCCGGGGCATGCATGGCCCCGGAAAGCGAAGCGGGCTACGAAGCGGGGGGCACTTACTAAACTTTCCCCAGAGTCCGGGCCATGATGCAGGGGGCTTTGATAAAAAAAAGGCCCCGGAAAGCTCCGCTCCTCATTGGCTTAGAAAAGCATCAAAAATTAACCACTTACCCTCGTTTGATCCGCTATCACTTTCTGCCAGTGCGTCGAAAGTAGGCAGACGGTTTTCGCATGGTTTTATAGTCAGTACTGCCAAACAATATGTGTCGCACTCTTTTAGTATACATGTTAAGGAAGAAGGAAGAATGATTGTCTGGTCATTGTTCTTTTGAAAAACTTTGAGACGTCGTTGAGTTGCCCTCTTTCGGGACCACAAGGAGAGTGCCGTCTCCGCCGGCCATCGATGATTGATCTCTATCCCTCTCCTCTCGATTCGCTCCAAGACGTACTTTCAACACTGTCAGCTGCACACCAACATCGGGTGAGACGTCGAAGCAATACACAGCTGTCTGCAACTGTTTGTGTGTCTTCATAGATTCTTAAAAAGTCGTTAAGCGCTTGAGCTGTTCCTGCTCTGTGTTTGCAGCATTCAGTGTCGACTGGAACTGAAGGCGTACATGTAGCTGTCCTTGAATGTCCTGCATATGCGTAGGGCTGGTATTTCTATCTGTTTTCTTTTCTGCTTCCGTCTATTCAGTTTATTGATGCATGCCCGTCTCCGTCAGGAATTAACGTCTCTTCGTGAAAAAATGTGGACTGCGTCTTCTCCCGGCCTGGATTGGACCGGTCACAATCAATCACGCTCACAATTTTTGCTGAAAAGACTTTCCTTGCTCAGTTGCTCACTCGCTCACGCACTCTCTTCCTCAATCCGTTCCTCTATCGCTTCATCCTTGCCTTCCTCCCCTGATTTACTGCTAGGATTTACTGACTCACTCACTTCTTTGCTTATCCACTCACCCCCTCACTCTTTTCCGCCAACCCTCCCTACCTGCCTCTTTCCCTGCCTGTTTTCATCCCAACTTCCTTTGGAACCCCTCCCTCCCTCTGCTCCTTCGCTCACTGGTTCAGTCGCTCACTCATTCATTCACTCATTCACGCAGTCACTTATACACCAACCCGCTCGCTCATTCACATAGATACCAAGCGACATCCACTTACTCAATGCCTCTTTCACTAGCTAACTCGCTGGCTGACAGACTTCCTTGCTCTTTCTTTTATTTTCTTTCTTGCTTAATGTCTTTCGTTCTCTCTTTCTTTTTTTTTTTTTTTCTTTTCTCCCTTTTTTTATTCTTTGTGCTTTCATCCTTCCGTCCTTCTTTCCTCTCGATCTTCTCTGTTTCTGCACTTTCTTTCTTTCTTTCCTTCTTCCTGTTTTCGATCCCTATTTTATTTCTTCATTCTTCCACTTTCTGCCTGCCTCCTCTCTTTCTGCATGTTTTTCCACTATTTTTTTTTTTTCGTCTTTTCTCCAGTTTTTGTTTGCTTGCTCGTTTGCTTAGTACTTCTTTATCTACCTGCTTCTTTCCTACTGAGACTTTCTTTCCTTGATTCCTTCTTTCCTCCCTGCTTTATTCCTTCCGGTTCCTAACCTTCCTCCCTCTTTCCCTCCCTCCGTTCGTCTCTTCCATCTTCATCCCTTCCCTCCTTTCCTCCTTTCTTCCATCCTTCCTTCCTTCCTTCCTCGGAAGTTTATCCCTTCCTTTCTCTCGATCACCCTCCCTGCCTCCCTGCCAGGACCTGCCTCCGTCACGCCCCCTCCTTCCTCACTCTCTTACTTGCTTCATGCTTCCTTCCCTGCTTCTTAGCCTTCCTCCCTCATGAGTCATGATCTAGCTCATGATGATGGGTCTCAAACTAGGTCTCAAATTCCGTCCCTCTGTCTCTCCTTATTTTGCTCCCCTTTTTTGCAAAGATGTTGCAAAGTGGGGCTTGAAGCGGCACCTACTGTCGCAGCCGGTGGCAGCTTATCGCACCTTGATTAATTAGCCCTGAAGTCGCATAAAAAACGTTCAATAATCTTCAATTGAGGCTACAGGAAATTTATGAAAAAATTAAATGAATGATGGGTCAAAAACTCAAAGTTAAATAAACCATCGTCAAAAAAAAAAATTTAAAAAAATCATGATGAAAGAAGAATTATTTGAGATACTGTTCGACCACTGTAACATTTTATATTAAAATGATATTAAAAGAAAATCAATTCTCTTATTAGATGTTTAAATATTTTTAAAGATGCATAGCCTGAGCATAGCATTGTGAAAAACCAAGACAGAAGTATTCTTAAATATACGAGTTTACAAAAAGCCTGTCTAAGCCTCACTAAAGTTTATACTCATATAAAAAATAAGTTGTTGGTGGCTTTTGTCAAGCGTTAAAATGTCTGGGTGGCTTTTACCATTATATCGTAATGAAATGTGGTGCAGTAGCTAGCTTGTTGTACGGGGCTCATAATATGATATAGGAAGTTCTGTCATGCGAAGTTCTTACTTCTAGGTACTTCCTTATAGACTTTCATACGAAGGCTTGACTCACTGCTGACTGCATGTATGCGCGTAGCTTAATTGCATAGATGCAAATACACTCGAACTGCGCACATCTCGATACGGCCTGACATGCTGCGTTACGTACTGTTAGGCGGCTGCAAGCCTCACAACGTTACGTGCCACGTCCCTCCTGCAGCCACGTCCTCGCCGGCTTATATAGAAAACGTAAGTGAATCTTTTCATACAACTGTTTTGGGCAATGGAGTGGTGATCGTTGATTAGATCATCGCTTTCCCTCACCTGCGGCATCGCAAAAATCAAAGATCACTTTTCTTTTCTTTTCTTTTATTTCTGTTATTTCTGTTTTCAGAATTCCCTTTAGCATCTTTCCTGTGGCTTTTTTTCTCTTTCACATCGTCAACTCATAGTCCACCCCAGTCAAACCATCGCAACTCCCAAGCATCATCCGTACCGACTTCACCGTATACCCAGTGTACATGCCCCCTCCCCCTTCAAGGCCGTGTCCACGCTTGGTCAGAAAGAGTGTGACGCATACGAGGACAACAATAAAGAAAAAAAAAATCAGACACAAAAGGGTAGAAAATAAACATCGGCTTAAAATCGCTCCTTCGTTCACGGAGTCTACTAGATGCTATAGTACTATATCTCCCAATTGGTTGGCCTTACAATCACCTCCAGCTCTTTCCCATTTGTTCGATCCAAAACTTGGTTAGCTTGGTGTTGCTGCTCTGATGGAGGTTGTGGACTGATAGAAGACTACCCTGAAGTGCAAACAGTCCGCACGCTCCTCATCTGCCGCAGTGCAGGTCTCACTTCCAGCACACACTCCCTCCATTTCCATACATCTCCCTGTAAAGTGTCTCCCTTGTCTGCCCACACCCACGACGTGCCAAAAATGTATGCCAGTCTGCAGTGCCAATTCCCTGAATATTTGGAATCAAGTCCTCCCTTCCCAACCAAAAATAAAAAGACACATCCTCCTAATACTCATGTTGGAGCAGATCATACGGTGGGACTGGCGTCTTTGGTTTTCTATGAGCTGCTCGTCTGCTCTCTTTCTCTTTGTTCTTTGCCTCCGTTCTCTCTTGCTGACGCTTGGCCTGACGAGACGGTGTCAAACCATCAGACGAGACTGCCGGTTCCTCCACTCCCTCACTGATTGGAAGCAGAGGAGACCAAATTAAAAGGCTATCCGTCTCCTTCTTTTGCCTTACAGCCAGCATTTCCTTTTTATATTTTTCCTGCCTCTTTCTCTCTTTCTTTTCTCGGTGTTTTTGTTTCTGTCTCTCTGTTTTCCCCGAACTCGGAGTCCCACCCCCAAAGTCATTTCCCTGCCCACCTGTCTCGAAACGATTGAGCTGTGGAGACAGGCTGTGTGGTCTTAAAGTTTCAGACTGGTAGTGGATTTGCTCTCTTAATTCCCAACTTCCAACTCCATACAGCGATTCAAACAAGTCTTTTCCCACATCTCCTTCTTCCTTCCCACTCCTTTCGATCCGGGTGGGCTCATTCATTTGACCATCCTTAGTGATCATCCTCTCTGGCAGGAGCCATCACAGGGGAGCTCTGACTGAAATTAAAAGTCGTTTGAAGCGTCGTAAAGAACATGCTCTCATCGGAATTGATAATCCCACTCCCTTTTTGCACTTCCCATGTCCCTCTGCCTTCTTTCTGGGACGACTGACTGAAGTTGAACATCGTATTTGGAGTTTCTAAATCAGCAAGTGTGGCTCCCACAGAGCTCACGGGGATATTCCCCTCTTACACCCCAGACACCTGCACATCTGTTTGCTACCGTAACTGATTTGAAACGCTTGACAGCACACAGCCGTGCGATCTTATCCAAACACTAGCGCAAACACCGCCATCACCCAAAGTTTTTTTGACCCAATCCACATCCCCCTCTCTCACACGGAATTCTTTCTCTGGGATACCTGGTGGAATAATTCTCCCTCCTCTCTCTGTTTCTCGGTCCGGCCTCCTCTATTGTTGTGAACGACTAGAAATCTTTGACTGATTACTGCCAAAACCTCGCCCGCTCGCTTTACCCCTCTCTCCACTTCGATTTGCATTTCCATGTGCATCTGGGGCTTTGCGTATGCCTTCAGAGAAGACGTCTCTCGGCTGCTGGACTTTCTCTTTCCTCCCTCTCCCTGCTGAACCTTTTAGGCAACCAGTATTATAGTGCTCAGATGATTGCTGAGACTGCGTTTGCTCTGCTACTCTTTTCTTCCAGGCCGCCTCTGTCAATGTGCGACTTCTGCGAGTTTTCGGTTTGCCCGTATCGGTGTGTCGAGTCGCATGTTGGACTATACTCTGCTTCTCAGAAATCCCAGTTGGTGGAACAGACGGTCTATTGATCTACTATGTCTACTGGTTCCTGTGGTCTCCAAGAGTTGCTCTGCAATCTCAAACCCTTCCTTCAAGAGGCTCTCACTGTTTGCTTATACTTCTCTGGATGGAATATCCTTGAATTTTTGAAGTTCACATACAAGCGAAAGAAAACTTTCGAAACGTTTCCAGATCGACATGACCAACATACTACTGAAGACTTTTAAAAACTTTTCACAAGGTAAAGCAATGAACCTAGCAATGAACTCGTACTTTCTGTTTGTTGTAGTGGTTGCGTGTATAGTTAGTGCAAACTGTATGAAGCTGCAAAGAGACCTCACACTGTCAAACAGAGAATGTGTTCACGACGCGAAACGGACGGTCCACGAACTCTACTGAGGCTGATCGTTTCATTCTATTACCACATAACGGAGTGTGGTGCAGTGGCTAGCTTATTGTATGGGGCTCATATAGTATAGGAAGTTCTGTCATGCGAGGTTCTTACTTCTAGGTACTTCTTTACAGACTTTCATACGAAGGCTTAACTCACTGCTGACTGCATGCATGCGCGTAGCTTAATTACATGGATCCAAATACACTCGAACTGCGCACATCTCGATATGGCCTGACATGTTGCATTGCGTACCGTTGGGTGGCTGCAAGCCTCACAACGTTATGCCGTTATATATCATTAATTCAAATCTCAGTGAATCAGAATGTTCATGGTGCGCCTAGGGTGAAACCACCATAACTCTGGAAAACGAAACAGGGGGCACTAAATTAGACTAAATTATGAAACAACTAGACCAAACAATTCTCGTGACCACGAGCGTACCTTTCCGTAGCTTCAACCATGCAGCCATATAGCGTGTATCTAGTGCGTACGAATAGCGTGTGTCAAGCAATTGTCATTTTTTTTGCTTTCCGGGGCCGTTCGCAAGCTTGCTTGCGTCAGATGCATGCCGGGGCATACCGCGAGGCCATACCGAGAATGAACACTGCGGAACAACCGTAACACTGCTCTTTGGGGCCATCTAACTCTTCTAATCAATTTTTGACTTAGATGCATCGAACGGTCTATCTGCATGTATGTATGTCTGCATGTATTCTGTTTAAAAGTAGCGATGCTTCATACGGGTATGTATTCTCTCTTACACCAATCAATCACCATGGTAAATGAAAGTGTGACAAGAGTACTTCAGAACACATGGGGTCCATACCACAAGAAGTCAACAGTTAGACACTCAAACAAACAGATTTAGATGAGCCAGAGCAGCATGTCCGTCTCCTCTGTCAACTGCATGCTCACACTACACAGCCAGGTAGGGGATCATTTTTTTCAGTCATAACTGCAAAGATCTGTGGCTCGGGCTGCTACAGTCCAGTGAGGAACGGGATAGGTAGGCAACGAAAGCAGCTGTGCATGCATAGACTGGTACTCCTCTCTGAGCGATTTTGGACTCTATGCATGCATGTGTATCCCTGCAGGCAGGCAGTCCCCCACACGACTCTGAAAAGCCAGGCGGAGCCTCTGTTTGTATGTTTAGTGGGTTTTTCCCCTGTATGTTCATGCATGCAGAGACAGTGCATCCACACAGACTGTAACCGTTTCTGATTGTTTGATGTTCACGATATTTAAACCTTTCGGACCTCTCTGTGGTAGGAATATGTACGCTAGTGTTCATTGTCGGTATGGCCTGGCGTTATGCACTGCATGCAAGATCATATCAGAGCCAAAAAAAATAGGAGACAACATGGAGTCAAAGGATCGAGAACAAAGTAGCTGCAACAAGGGTTCATCAAGATCATTTTCTAGAAGATCAGGACTCAGATGCCATACACGAGCGTACAGAGAAAGGCAAAGAGGCGAGACCAATACGTGTGACAACGCAACTAGGAGCAAAGTATGGTGTCGGGTCGGCATCCAGTTGCTTGAAAGACACAGACTCCACCTCCCTCAGTCTGCTACGGGAGAGACTTCTTCTTCGCACATTATTATCTTACAAGGTCGAATTGAAAGTTGACAGCCCTGAATTGTATCCAGAGGACGAGTTGGCTACGTCTGATGACTCAAAAGTGTCGATTCGTGTCCTTGAATGGTTCTCGAGTATTCCTTATGTTGGCTGTTCATCGAACGATTTGAGTGATCTTGTTGGACCCGACAAGGAATTTGACATTTTGACACCGAAAGAAGATTTCAAAAGGTGTTGGGAGGGAAAGTTCCTTTCGACCCGCTGCTGTGACTGACATGCGGCGGTCTACGCTGGCCGCAGTGGCAGAGGGCGGTCACCAGCCAGTGACAGGGTCGTTGCGGTTCACCCGCTGCCGGGGAGGAGACGGGGGAGAGTGGTCTGACTCCGGTCGCTCCTGTTCCTCTTTTTCGGGGGAGGGGGACTCGGATGGAGAGGCTAGTCACAACGAGCTTCGGGGAATACGGTCGTACAGGGACCAAGAGGAGCAAGAAGAGGAGATGGGGGAGAGTGAGTGGGAGAGAGGGGAGAAGGAACGTCCCGTCCGCTTCGCCTCCGGTCAAGAGGGACGAGGTCGCTATGGATCCCGTCTCTCGCGTCCGTCACCTTCTGCCTTTCCTGTTTCCTCATCAGGTTTTGGACACGTTTCTCAGAAGAGGGGGGGCGAGGAAGAAGAAGAAGAGGAAGAGGAAGAGGAAGGAGGGCAGATGGAGATTGTGTCTGCCTCCCGTCTGATGGAACTGAAGAGAGAGAGACGCGCCGCCACAGCAACAACAGCAGCAGCAGCAGTCCATTTGTCGGAAAGAGGACGAGGAGAAAGGGACGTTGAGAGAGACAGTGTGGAGATGTCCTCCTCCACGCTTGCAAGACACTCCATAGAGAGGTTCTTGCACAACGTCGGGCAGATCTTCCAGCCTGACCAAGAGCGGGAAAGAGAACCGAACAGTCGAAAAGGAAGAGACAGAGATAGACCGCCTCTCGACCCCCACGCTGCAAAGAGGCAGGAGAATGGACATGGCAAAGACAGAGACAGAGACAGTAAATTCCTCTCGTCAGCCGGCAGACACGGGGGTGAAGAACGAGACGGAGGTTTTCACTCTGCCGATAGTGATGAAGAAGAAGACGAAGAGGAGGAGCTCTATGAGGCAGAAAGGGAGGGGCAGAGAGGGCCTGCCTCAAGAGGGAGGGGGGAGCTTTCAGACAGGATTCCAACGAGAGATCAGGAGGGAAGAGGATTCCATCCTGCACCCAGAGAGAACGACAAAAGCAGAGGGAAGGATCTGCGCCCCCCCTCCTCCTCTCTGGTCTCCGTCTCTTCTTCTTCCAACGACCCCCTTTCCCTCCCCGCTGAAGACCGTCACACGAAGCGCAGGCAACCCAAGCTACCCACATCAGTAACCACAACGACAACCGTTGCGTCCGTGTCGAAAGAAAAGGACAACCCGTTGAGCACTTCCGTCTCCTTCCTTCAGTCAGAGTCCAATCACCCCTCCAACCCCCCCCCTCTGTCGGCCTCTCCCCAAACAAGGGAAACCTCTGTACATAGACAACAGCAGCACCTCCCGTCATTTCCTCACAGCACCCATGACTGTGCCCCTACTTCCTCGCCGTCCCGAGAACAAGAGCCCCAGCAGCATGAGCAGGAGCAGGCACGGAGCCGAGGGTGGATCCCTTCCCCGCCCCCCCCTCCGCTTCCCGTAGAGGACCAGCCTGTGTTTGCAGCCACTCAAAGGGGGGGGCAGGCAACGCAGGACGGGGTGGAACCACAAAGCGCTCTTCCCTCTTTTGAGGTCAGTGAGTCAGTCGGTGGAAACAGAAAGTGAAAAAAGGGACGGAGAAGGAACGAATGGAGGGAGCGGGGAGAAAGAAACAGATTGAGATTAGAAATGGGGAGAAGCAGATAGATGCGCGCATTTGCAAATTTTCTTCTCCTTTTTTCCGCAAATGCATGTGCAAGAAAGAGTGTGCAAGCTGCCCCCCGTCGGCAGGCATTGACGATCGCTCACGCTTCCCTCCTGCTACCCCCTGCCCTTGTTTCCGTTTGGTAAGTGACAATGCAGTACTGAGGTATAGATGGAGATTCATGTGTGCACGTGTCCTGTTCTGTTCGGCTCTTGTGCTGATGCCTGCAGGATCTGATAGAGAAGGCCCTCAGAAATAATCCCGACGCACTGCCGCCTCCCTCAGGGGCAGGAGGGCAGGGGGGGCATGGTGTGACTGGGACGAGAGTGGCTGATGTCTCCTCTGCTTCCTCTTCTTCTTCTGCGAACGGGCAGACTAGCAGAGCTCCCGGGGAGAGAATCAAGAAGACAAAGACAAGAGCAGGAACAGCAGCAGAGTCCCTTCCGACCCCTGCCAACCCCCTCAGGTCTTCTTTCTCCTCTGCAAGAGCCCCGCAAAGTTCTCTCCCCCCCCCGCACCCTCCCCCAAGATCCTCAGAGGGCTTCCCATCCTCACAAGACGACAGGCCGAGCTCTCACGATGAGAGAGAGAAAGAGGGAGGTAAGGGAATCGGGTTATCTTCCTCAGAGAGACCCCTTGATGAACAGGAAGAGAAAAGTGGTGTTCCAAAACCAAAAGCACAGCCGCGTCCGTTTCTGCGGAAGGGCAGCCGCAACCGCCGCTCCACCCCTGCTGCTGCTGCTGCTGCTGCTGCTGCTGCTGCTGCTGCTGCTGCTGCTGCGATACGCCCAGCATCGTCGAGTCTTCCTGAAGCGGACAAGCAGGGGGGCCGGACAGGAAAGCCCCCCACAGCCTCCTCCATCTCTGCGCGAGACCTTCATCGGCAGGCTCTAGTCTCCGATTCCTCCGCCCCCCCTCCAGGGGAGGATACGACGCACGCACACGCACAGCAGTCAGAAAGGGGAGGGATGGCAGGAGTCCAGCAGAAAGCAGGCTGGTCTTCTGGTGGCCGCCAGAGAGATCCCCCGTCTTTTGTGCGGGGAGGGTCTGACGGTGCGAGTCCTTCCGTGCGTTCTGCCGGCGGCCTGAGGGGTGCTGAGAGGATTCAACAGAAAGTGCCCATGCAAGAAGTCCCCCCCAACAACGGTGATTTGTGGACTGACGAGGACCAGCAGAGTGAGACTCAGAGTCCGACTTCAGCCGGGGCTATAAAGACGAGAGGGGAAAGAGGGGTGCGTTTTCAGGGCCCCAGGGTTCGTCGGGGCACTGCGCAGGGGCAGGTGCGGGGGGAGTCAGAGAGAGACGACACTCTCGAGTTCCTCACTCAGTTGGGGGAGGGAAGAGGGGGCTCCTCCATCTCCATGCAGCAGCAACAGCAGCAGCAGCAGCAGTCGGAAGAGAAAGAAGGGCGAGGAGGGGGAGGGGCGTTCCTCGACGCCTCATGGTTCAGGGCCCGCGAGAGGGCGGTGGCGGAGGCAGAGAGGGAGATAGAAGAGCAGAAGAGAAGGCAGAGAGCACAGAGAGAGACAAGAGGAGGGGGTCCTCACAGTCAAACCGACAGTGCAGCCGCTCTGTCAGAGATGGACTCTGAGGCTGAGAGAGAGGATCCCCAAGATAAGGAGGAGGCAGCTGACGGCAGCGCTCTGAGATTTGCAGGATCCAGGCCGCCCTCTTCCTCCCTCGGCCCCCGTCGCCCCCCTGCACCCGTCTCTGCCCTAGTCTGTCGGGCTTTTGCCTTCAATCCAAACGCGTCTGCTTCCACAGCCAGAGGCCGTTCCCACGGAGCAGGGAGGGGGGGTTCAGAGGATGGAGAAGAGGAGAGTGACTCCAACGGACCGACTCCTGTGGTCCCCTCTCTGCGACCTGCATGGGAGGAGGGGGAGACGAGAAAGGGAGACAGAGGACGCGGAGGGGGGTATGCAAAGATACATCTCCCCTCTGCGGCCTCGTCAACAGCAGCAGGAGGGGGAGGCAGGAACAACACCAGCAGAGGCCTCCAAGGTGCAGAGGACGGTCTGGCAGGCTCAACCCTCCCGTCTGCTGCACCGCCGGGTGACAGTGGAGGTTTTGGGCATCTAGTGAAGGTCGGTTGAGAAAGAGATTCGTTGTTTCTCTCTCTCTGTTTGGTCTTTCGCGAAGACAATTGTTGAGACGTCTGTCTCTCGGCAAAAAGAGGTTTCGCGCGTTTTGTACGTCGTCCCCGATCATGCTTTTCTTTCGTTTTCGATCCTGTCCCTTCTTCTGCTGCTTTTCCCTTCGTTTCTACCTTCCCAACCCTGTCAACTTTTTGGTTCTTCTCTCTCACAAAAGACTGTCGTTCTCTTTCTGTTTCTGTCCCACTGTACCCTCTCTTTTCTTTGTGTTGATTTTGATGATGTCGCTGCATGGGTGTGTTCATTCACTGCAGGAGAAGGCGTCCCAACTTGAGGCAGAGATCGAGAGGTTCAGAAAGGAGAACGAAAAGTGCAGACGCCTGAGAGTGGAAAGAGAGGCGGAGCTGCAGGAGACGAGAAAACAAAGAGGTCGGTCAGTTGTCTAAGTGAATGAGGCTTAGGGGGGAGGGGAGACGGTCGGTTCAGATGTTCCGGGTGTGAATTCATGATGTTCCTCTTCAATGTACGTCTTTCTCAGAGTTCCTTTCTTCATCTCTCTCTCTCTCTCTCTCTCTCTCTCTGTGTGTGTGTGTGTGTGTGTGTGTGTGTTGGACGATTGTTCGTGCACGCCCCCCGGTTACGTGTATGAATGTCCGTCTGGCTGTATGGGTGCAGAGAGACTGGCCGAGGAGTTCCTCCGAGAGAGGGAAGAGGCGGCTGTGCAGGTGGAGGAAGAGAAGAAGCGCCTCGCGAAAGAAAGGAAACGCCTTGACAGTCAGTCTCGAGTGGCATGTCGAGGGCGAGCACAGAGAGTTGTGTGCGAGGCATTTTTTCGTGTTTGTCCTCTTGTTTGAAATGACTCTTTCTGAGGGCAAATACAAAGAACCTGTGTGTCTACTTATCTCTGCAAGAAGACGGCCCTTCCAATCCGCCGGTCTTCCCCAGTCTCTAGAAGAGAGCTCATACGGACATCAGATGCTCCTGTAGACCTTGGCTGTGTCTCCGTGTTTTCCTTTGCGGCTTTTCTCGGGATTCGTCTCCTTTTCCTTGTAACTCTCCCGCCCCTCTTTCTTCTCTTGGCGGGACATCGCTGCTCTGCGGGTGCAGGGGTGTGGGATATTTTTTGCGATTCTGTTTTTGCCTCCACCTTCTCTTGTTGAGTCTGTTTTGAGACACACACCTCCTTGATGGATGGATGCTCCGTTTTTATCTGGGCCCCTTTGTCTGTCTGTCTGTGTGTGTGCAGCTGAGCGGGAGAGGCAGAGAGCCAGTGCCGCCCTCCATGAGAAGAGAGAACGGGAGCTGACAGAGGCCACGGCAACAGTGAAGGATCTCCAGGTCTGTTTTTGTCTCTCTGTCTGTCTGTTTATGATCTCATTGTATCTTGACGTGGTCGGTGCTCTGCTTCAAAGAGAATAATGTGCTCTTGTGTTTGGAGACAGGTGTGTTCCTGCTTGCTTCCGTGCCTGTGCTTTTCTGAAGGAAGCTCGTCGTTCAAAGCTCTGGTCTGCCTGGGCATTCTCCCTTCCATTCGTTCACTTCTAGGCTCGTTTGTTTTTCGACAAAGACGCAGAGAGAAAGAGAGGAAAGAAAGCGGAGAAAGTGGGGGGGGTTGCGGGGTCTGAGGATCCCATTTTGGACTCTCAGTTGAACTGCTTGACTTGATTTTTCTTCCATGGGCCGATTGATTCACTCCTGTTCCATCTACTTCCTGGCTTCACACCGCTGACCGAACTGTTCTTCTTTGCTGCCCCATTCCTTCACACTCAAGTAAAGAAACAAAGACAGTTAATTATACCCACGGAAAGGATTGGTTGCTCCTTCCTTTTGTCGCTCTGAAAGTTTAACGGACGCCTCGGACGGTCCTCTCCTCTCCTCCATTCCTCCGATCACTCCTGCAGGCCAAGCTTGCCAACACAGAGGCAAGAGCGAAGGCGACCGTGCAGAGACTCAGCAAGCAGCTGGAAGGGCTCGCAAAACAGGTGGGTCGCTGGGTGGAGGGAGGGAGAGAGATTGTAATCAAAACCTCTGTCTGATCGATCTGACCTCTCTTTCGCCCCGCAGACCTCGTCCGTCTCGTCGTCGTCTGGGTGAGTGAGTGCACATTTGATTCACAGATTCAGAGAATAACTCACCTGCATGAATATGTCCATGCCTGCAGAGCCAAGAGCAGAAGGACCGCATTATCTCCCTCGAGGCCGAAAAGCGGGAGCTTACCGAGAGACTCGCAACCCGAATCGCCAAGGAGCGACTAGCAGCTGCTGCTGCTGCAAGTTCGGCAGGAGGAGGAGGAGGAAACGGCACGGGTGCTCGGATGGGAGGGAGAAATGGTGAGCAAAGGTTTCTTCTTTCCGTTGCATCTGTGTTGTGTGTGACTGCTCTCTGACTGTCCTTTGCCTTTCCTCTCCCTCTTTTTGTGCCTTGATTTTCTTTTCCCATCGACTTGTCTGTCGTTCGGAATTTTTGTCAACCAGTTTGACCGCACTTCAGTCGGACGAAAGGATTGAACAGCACCCTGTACACAATCTGATCGCAAGAGATGCTCTCTCTGCATTTCGTTCCGTGTGGTTGTGTGTGTCTGCAGGAGAGTCAAGTGGAGGGGCTCTGAGTACCTGCAGGTCCTCTGCTGCGGGTGGCGGCGGGCGGGTGGGAGACCCGGGCTCTCGCTTCGGTAGCGCCGCCGCCACCCCTGTACCCCCTTCAGTCGGTCTCTCCTCAACTGATCCCTCTGCTGTGTTGGCGGGGAGCAGTGGGAGAGGGGGGAGACGTCCCCCCCGAGGGTCCAGTAGGGGTCCTTCGGGGGTCAGAAGAGACAGGTCCCAAGCTGAGGGTCTGAACATGGGGCATGGGCAAGACTCAAAAGGCAGCGGCAGCAAACAGAGGGGAGAGGAGTCCTCCCAAATCGACACCCACGAAGAAGAAATCGATGGAGGGGGGGGGCGTGAGAAGAGCAGAGAGCTGGGGTACCCTCAGGGCTCTGAAGAGTTCTCCCTTGAGGGAGAAGACGCCCTCGTGCCTTCTGGAACCACCATTTATGTACAGGACCAGCGTGACAGAAGGACCCAGGAATCTCAACAGCCGGGGCCCTCCCCCTCCCCCGCCTCCTCCTCCTCTTATTTCGGTTCTCGAGGGGGAAGAGACATCTTTGCTCTTCCCTCGGCCCCCGGCAGTTCTCTCCCCCCTGCACCCCCTGTTGCCCCCGCGTCTGCTTCTTCGTCCCATGCGAGGAGGCCCGGTCTGCCTCAGCCTGCCTCTAGGAGACGGGCGGCAAAGGAGGAGGACGATTTCTGGGAGTACCCGGATATGGAGATGGACGTGGGGATGGACGGGGAGACGGAGACGGATGTTGAGGGGCTCACAGGGGTGACAGGAGAAAGAAAGTTCTCCCACCGATTTGAATCCCACAATGAGCAACGGGTCGTGTCGGGAGGAAGGGGAGAGAAGTCGACAGGGCCGTCTGCTCTGTTCGAGGCAGCTGGAGGTGCGAAAGGAGGTGGAGAATTTCCGTTTTCTCCTGTAGATGGTCGAGTGGAAGAGGGGGGAGATGGATACAGAGAGTGGTCTGGAGAGTTAGAGAGCGAAGAGGGAGGGAGGATGAGAGAGAGGGAGATGGAGGATTTGTCTGGAACCTGTGATGAGGAGGAGGGATTCGGGCATCGTCACGGGAGCGTGGGTGCTTCTGGTTCGTCTGACGGGTGTGTGAAGAGAGGAGAAGCGATTGGCAGTAATGGTCTCCATTCTCGTTCTTTCAGAAAAGAGGAGACAGGGGAGCGCCGGCTCGACGAGAGAGAGAAAGAAGGAGGCAGAGCGAAAGCAGAACCCGCCTCTGCCTCTGGGCATTCTCCCATCTCTTCTTCTCCTCCACCCGGAGATCGTCAGACCGACCCTCGGGCAAGTGTACACGCTGTACCTGCCGCTTCTTCCTCAGAGTCCACCTCCGTCTCCCTTCGGCTTTTGAGTTTTGACTTTTGGGGCCCTTTGCGGGATCTCCAGGCAAGGCTGAGAGAGGCAGAAGCGGGGGGGGGAGACGGAGAAGGTAAAGGAGGCCTGGTGAGGGAAAACGTCGGAGCAGATGGCCGTCGAGATCTTGCCTTTGCAGACGGTTTGTCTGTCTCTTCTGAATGCATTGAATCTGCACAGAAAAAAGATATGCATAGCAGCGTGGCGCCATCGGTTGGCCTGGAGTGATTGCCTGTCGTTCTTCGGAGATTGCCTATCGAGCCCTGTCGTTCTCTGTCGAGGATTTCTTTCAGAGGGGACAGGGGGGCTTCGAGAGATGGAAGAAAGATCGCACTTTCCCTCTTTTCTCCTTTCCTCCCTCTCCTCTCTACTTCTCTTCTTACCTTCTGGCTTCTCGAGTTTTGTTCTTCTCTGCGGCCTTGCCTGGGTGCCTTCTTCAGTCAGTTTCCGTCCCCAGAGAAGGAAAGAAGGTTTTACTGTCCAGCTGTCGTTTCGCTCAGTTTCTCTTTGGTTGCTGAGTGTCTGTTCCCTCCCTCCCTCCCTCCCTCCCTCCTGCCATATTGCTTCGGAGGATCGAGACAGGATCAACTCGAACTGCTCATGCGGTCTCTCTCCCTCCTCCTTCCTTCCTTCCTTCCTTCCTTCCTTCCTTGCAGGACGTCGCGAGGTGATTTTCCCCTCCAGTGGTCTCCGCAAAGTTCAGTGGCCCTGCGGGAGAGCCTCGGTGCTGTTTCTGAACGGAGACAGAAAGGAGGTGCTCGAGGACGGCACTGTGGTGGGTGCAGTTGTTGTCTTCTTCCGTTCTTCTCTTCTCAGCTCAGCCGTTCTGTCTCCTCTCCTCGTTCTTGCATCAAGATGTGTATCTCTTTCTGCATCTGTATTCTTTCCCTTGGGAACGGGAAGGAACTGAATTAATTAATTGTTTTTTTTTTTGTTTTTTTTTTTTATTTGTTCTTTGTTTTGTTTGGTTTTTTTGTTTGTTTCGATTGTTTGTTTTGTCTGTCTGTTTGTTTGTTTGTTTGTTTATTGGTTTGTTCTGTATGATCGTTGTCTCCGCCCCCTCCCTCCCTCCCTCCCTCTCTGTTTGCAGTACTACCACTATCTGGATGCAGGCACTGTGCAGGTCTCTCTTCCTGATGGCACACAAATGTACAGGTGGGAGGGAGGGGGGGATGGCGCATGCTTTCATGGATCTGTGCTTGAAGATTCAGCGGGGCAGGGCAGCGACAGGGAGAGAAATGACACCAGATTCCACAGAAGCTTTCATGGACTCTTTGAGTGGTACACGGCAAATGCATCCTGTAGGATTCCCAGAGAGAGAAAGAGAGTGCTACTCTGTACGGATGATTGCTCTGCCTGTCTGTTGTGTACGTGAAAAGAAGAAACGAAAAGAGGCGAAAAAGAAACATACCCTCTGTCTCTCTCTCTCTCTCTCTCTCTCTCTCTCTTTCTCTGTCTGCTCGTGCGTGCGTCGAGTCTCCTCTGTTATTTCTTCCCATCGCCTGTCTGTATGCGTGTGTTTCTTTCTTTCTTTGTTTTCTGTCATGCAGGTTCCCTTCTAATCAGGTAGAACAGCACAGCGCCGACGGCAGCAAAGACATTCTGTTCCCAAATGGGGCTGTGAAGAGTGTTCGGGCTCCGTCTGCCTCAGGCTCTTCCTAGACAGAGGAGAGAGAAAGAAGGAAAGTCTGACTGCAGAGACATGGATGTCCTCTCTGTTGTGAACGGAAGGAGACGGGAGAGCACTCTGATCCCTGTGTTGGTCGCTCCAGGAGTCTCCCGTGATTGGCAGACTGCCGTTCTGCGTTCAACCATGCAGTGAACCTTGTGTCCGTATGGAGAGGCGCTAGGAGAGGCGGAGAAACGTGCACAGAGAGAGATGCGAACTCGGATGCGAAACCATCGATCAATGGAGACTCGATTTCGTACTCGGAATTCAGTTGCGTTTCAGGGCTTCCACCTATAGTCTTCGGCCGGCTTCCTTCGTCGGCTGGTCTCTAGAGTGGTCTGTGTTCCAAATAATTCAATCAACTTGAAGCCTAAGTTGAAGGCTGTCATCATTGATGTACAACAGCATTTATGCATGCGTTTGGCCATGCATGCATGTGATCCATGTACAGATCCTTCTGTATACAAATTTATTTCAAGTTGTTTAACAAAATGTGCACTCAATACAGTGACAATACTTCAATGAGTGTATTATCATAAATTGCTAGATCGAATTGATTATCTGGGCGTCACTAGTTGATTATATCATTAATTAATTCATTATGATTTGTCAGGGTTGCTTTTCTGGTCGGTAACAGGTCTAGTCTACCGGCAATTGCCGGTAACCGGTAATGGCCTCAGTCTGCCTTCCTTTTACCAACAAAAAAAATGATAAAAATTAGGGTCCAAAAAAAAAAAAATTTCGCCTGCGGCGCCAACCTTCAAAAACATGTTTTTAAGTGTTTATTGGCATTTGAAAAGCCTATTCACAAAAATATATATATATATATATATAAAAATATAAATTTTTAGCTTCTTCACCCCTATAAGTGGCAAAAAGTTCTAACAGCTCTATGACAGCGTCTATCCAACAACTACTCTCTTTTTTGACTTTGCTTCATCTCTCACTGTTCTGTTTCTCTATATATCAGGCCTTGACCGTCGTTAGAGAGCGATCAAAGTAAGAGACGGAAAAAGTCTACTTCTTTCTGAAAAACGAGGAGGTAGTAAGCCTGCGGCTCTGTATTTGTGCAGCCCCTGCCCGGTTTACTGAGGGGGGAGGAGCAAGAAGAACATTGCCTCCTCGAGCTCCCCCCATGGTGCGGCTGGGTTAGGCTGGGTCTAGGGCTAGGTAGTCTCGGACGGAAAGAGGAAGGGGCGGATGCGGCTGCTGCACCGCAGCTGTAAAAAAAAGCCGAAGCGACCAGCGCCTGAGGAGACCGAACACCAGCAGAGGCTGGGGCAGAGGGGGGGAAAACACGAATCACAGCTTTTTTTGGAGAGCCTTCTTCTTCTATGCTGCGTCTCCCTCTTTTCTTCCCTCTTCTTTCTGAAGGTGGCAGGTCTCTGGGCCTTTCTCCCCCCGCCTCCTCTTCTTGTACTTGCACCTCTTCCTCTACTCTGCCCCCCCTGTTTGCCTCGACATCATCTCCCAGCTCTTCCTCCGTATCCCCTCCCCTCTCCTCCTCTTCTTCCTCGCTCTCTTCCTCAGACTCCTCTCCGTTGTTGGAATCGCGCGGGTGTATCTGTCTGGGCCAGCTATGGTCATTGCGGCCAGCGGTTCTCTATCTGTGGACGCCAAGTGTAAAACGGGACCCATCGCTTCGACCTACGTCATCTTCAAGCACACTGGCCACATAGCTGTCCCTACAGATGACGCATTAACTTTTTGAATTGATCTTAAGTTTAGCCTTAAGTGATTGATTGATTGACTTATAACCTAGGACTTAGGTTATTGAAAAGTGTTAGTGACTGTTAGAATTCTGCCAAGTCTTTGCCAACTGCCAGCAAACTCTGCCGGTAATTACCGGTTATCGGTAATAAAGATTAATGAAGCTTGTCTACCGCCAAAAAAATCGGCAACCCTGTAATTTATCGAATTTAATAACACCAACTCATAAACATGCTGTTACATACATGATTTCCTAGATGATTTCCGTACAAAACTGAACCTTGAAGTGTAGACCGAAGCAATTTCTCTAGGAATTTAGTGGTATTTAATAGAATTTATACATGAAATTTACTGGATTTTTATGCATGCATGTCTACCCTTGTTAGTGGACCGTAGAGCTAGCCGGAGAGGAATCCGAAACATAAATCCTTATTTTTATATTCTTTAATATAATTCTTATTGGGGATTTTACTATCATTTTAGTAGAATTTACCATAGAATATACTCGGATACTAGCTTAGATAAATTCAACATGGACCGTGACATTACATTGAATTTAAAATTTCAAAGGCAAACAGTGTTGTCACAAACCCTGGCGCGAACCATATATAGCTCTAGGCGACGCACAGTGGTAAAAAAAAAAAAAATCTGAAAACGTCTATTCTTTTTTTTTTTATTTAAAATTTTATTGTATATGTAAAAAAAAATAAAGGTTAAATGACTAGCTTCAACTAGAGTTTGAATCATATCTAGGATCTCAGTTTCACTTTTAGCTTGGTAAACGCTTAAAAAGATTGACCAAAACTAGCTTTGACTAGAGCTTCGAAATGTATATCGTCCTAGATATCATCAAAGAGCTAGTCAAAGAACTTCTCCTCTGTCTGCTCTTCTGTCTGCATCCATGCATCCATCCTTCTTGTCACTCTTTGCATAGGACAAAAGAAAGCCCCTTTTTCCCTTCGTTTGCCCGCTTGCCTTTGTTCCTGTAATCCCTTTTTACGATGGTTACTATGTGCAGTGCCATACACGCAGACTTCATTCATTTTTTAATTAGTATGAATGGTGAAATGACGGACCGGGTCACTCCCTCTGTCTCCCTCGTCTCTCACACTCAGTTGGTCCATCACCTAGTCCATCACCCGGTATCCCTCAGAGGAGGGAAGCAAGAGGGACGTCAGATGTGTTTGAGAGAACCACCACAGACGTATGTGTATGTGTGTGCGTCTTTGTGTCTGTGTCTATCTAACTGACAGCGTCTCTCAGATGAATACGCGGACCATCTGAAACGAACATACAAAACAAAGGAAGCAAAAGTAGGAACAAAGACCACCGTATTTACCCAATCTTTGTGATGGCCTTGTAATCACTCAGGAGGTCAACAACGCGAATTGTCTGGCCTCCGTTCTCCTCACACTGCTTAAGCATTACATTGAGTTTCTGTTGCTGCTGAACGCTGAGACGATCCCTCTCTTTCTGTCTTGTGTAGTCTTCTGAGAGCCACATCAGTTTCACCTTCTCAGTCCCTCCGTTCGTTTTCCATTTCTGCTCAACTAAGTCTTTTGCATAGAGGTGCACTGTTTTAAGCCACTCTGCCTGTCTGTCATTTCTCGGACGAAACACGCAAGAGAAAGAATCTCCTGCACGGAAGGTCTCAGTGAATCTCTCCGTTATCATCATAGGCTTGACGGCTTTCTTCTTCTCTTTTTCATTCTTTTTCTCCTCTTCCTCATCTGTTGCATCATCATCTGATTCAGAAGAATTTTCAATAACTTTCCTTCCAGCAGCCCGGGCACGAGGAGCATTCACTTGCTTGACCGGCTTCTCTTCCTTCAGGATGACATTCATCATACGAAGGGCCGGTCTACAACTGTCTAAGACATCCCCCATTGGAGTACCGAGCCGGTTCTTCTTACGCAGAAGAATTGCTCTGATGAGATGCTGAAGAGCGCAATTAAGGATGGAGTGAAGAAGGCCGCGCGCCTCTTGCACTCTGTGTAACCAGAAACTTTTTTCCCTAAAGAAGAGAGGAGGAGGAATGAGACGGTAGAGGAGAGAGCACTTCGTCTTCTTGATGAAGTAGAATGGTTGGAAGATGTTTTCTAGGTCGACAGCTTTGCATCTGAAGAACTGTATGAAGATGCTGAAGACGAGGGAGAGAAGGAAGGAGGATGAGCAAAGTGATGATGCAAATGCAGCGGCCAGCCGTGAAAATGTGTTAAGCCAAGAGCACAAGTCGATACCGCATGGGAATAATGCTGAAGTGACTGCAGAATTTACGAGAAAGAAAGGGCAGATGCAAGTCAATGTGAATAGAAAACAAGAAGACATGGTTAGTTTTTTAAATAAACACAGCAAAGAAAAGAAAGAAAAGTCTGGTGACAGTGTAGTTGAACAAGCGGAAAAAGATTAGTTGGTCCGTGTTCAACAAAGTCGATGATGGAATGGTGAAGACACTAGTAGAGACACTAGTAGAGACAAACGTACAATAACAACTAGGACTAGAACTGATGATGATTGAGGGTTAAATCCTAGATTTAGCGACACCAAATCCCAAGCCACTAGCAAGGCTTTGAGGACAACCCAGAACATACATTCATGGGGGGGGGGGATGAGGAAGCCTGCATGCCAATCGGATCGATTCGCCTCAACTTGCCTTATCGACAGAATGGACCTTCTTGAGACAGTCGGCTATAGCTTTGGAACCGCTTCTAGGCAGAATTGTGCACAACAGTAACACCATATCCTTCATTTTTTTCTCATTATCAGAAGTGCCCCTCCCGGTTGCACCTGCAACGCGTTGTGCGATCTGTACTCTTATGTCAATGGGTGCTTTCTGCTTCGCAATTTCGTACAGTTCTTTCAGCTTATTCCGTTCCCTTTCTGTGTCCTTACATTCCGTCAGAACATGAACCTCATCTTTGATCACACACGAGGGGGACAAACATTTATCGCACAGCTGTTCTGGTTGGGTTCTATCTATATCTCCCCCTGTGAGAGCCCTAAAAAGCGTACGGAAGCCTGCGGAGGACTGCAACAGACTCTTTGGCAGAGGTTCAACACTGTACTCTATCATTTCACTTCTCGGACGCCATTTCCTTTCACTCAGAAGGTGCATGGCCAAACGCTGTCTGGACGGATTCTCTGATTAGAAAGGGGAGAGATTCGCAAGGTGGGGAAAAATTCTGTCTCTGTCTCTAACGTTTCTAGTTTCTTCTTTCAACCAGTCGGACAGCCAGGCACCCTCTACGATCTTTTTTTTTTCCATCACCTAGTCCATCATCCGGCATCCTTTAGAGGAGGGAAGCAAGAAGGACGTCAGATGTGTCTGAGAGAACTATCACTTGACGAAGTAGAAAGGTTGGAAGATGTTTTCCAGGTCGACAGCTTTGCATCTGAAGAACTGTATAAAGATGCTGAAGACGAGGAGGAGAAGGAGGATGAGCAAGGTGATGATGCAGATGCAGCAGCCAGCCATGAAAATGTGTTTAACCAAGAGTACGAGTCGATACCACGTGGGGATGATACTGAAGTGGCTGCAGAATTTACGAAAAAAAAATGGTGGATGCAAGTCAATGTGAATGGAAAACAAGAAGACATGGTTAGTTTTTTTAACAGACACAGCAAAGAGAAGAGAGAAAAGTCTGGTGACTAGTCTGGTGACAGTGCAGTTGAACAAGAAAAAAAAGATCGGTTGGTCCGTGTTCAACAAAGTCGATGATGGAATGGTGAAGACACTAGTAGAGACACTAGTAGAGACAAACGTACAATAACAACTAGGACTAGAACTAGGGTTAAAACTAGGGTTGAAAGATGTTTAAAACTTTGAGTTGAATAATAAGTTCGCGAGGAAGTTAGTTTAAAAGTACTTCTAAAAGGTGTTCCCCTAGGTGCTCCTGGAGGTGCTCTAGGAAATCCTTCGTAGAAAAAAAGAAAAAAAAAAATCTGGAAAGGTTTTTTTTTTTTTTTTACCACTGTGCGTCGCCTAGATATAGCTATATGGAATTCAACATTTTAAATGCTCTCACTCTTAATGAATTTTGATAGTAAGTGGTATGACCTAGGGCATGCACTACTTAGGTGGTGACTACTACTACTAAGTGTACTAAGTCAGAGTCTAAGTGCGAGATTCACTAAGAATTAATTCAAGTTTAGGAATTTACTTAAATTTAAACTCCACCAATAGAAAATTTATATATCCGGCCAAATTTCTCAAGCATTTACCTGATTCAAAGTCTAGCGACGTTCTCTTCTCTACGTACCCTTTTCCCCAAATGCCTCCATTGATCATATCTAGGATCATATAGTAGTATCTTAAATCAACGCCCTCCGAGTCTACTTGCTCCTTTGAGAGGCAAGCTTCTACCACTTGGCCTCATTGATTTTCTGGATCATTCTCATTAATTATTATTAATCATATAATTTATACCAAACACTCCAGAGTGTTTTTCAGTGCAAATTGACGGTTATAGCTCAGATAGTTACCATCACAGCGACAATGTGTATCGATCGTTGTTTTAAGCAACGGACAGATTGATAGACCCAGATTTGAAGTCTCCTCCCTCCACCCTTTCTGTGACCCTCTCGCTGTCTGACTGACAGGAGGAAACAAGAAAGGATTTCTTTGAATAAGCCCCTCCTTCTCAATGAAGAAACTAACTTTGATTGGTTTTTTGACAGCATCGGGCCGGCGAAACGAAAAAGAAACAGACGTGAAGCCGCAGGCTGGCAGATTAAAAGGGCAGGCAGTTCTCTTTCTTTTCTTCTTCCTTACTTCTTACCAGAGCAGGGGAGGACCTCAGCAGGAAGGAACGGTGGGACCGTGCCGCTAGACTGCTGCAAGCAAAGCGAAACACTTCCCGAACGCTCAAATCACCGCCGGCTTCCTTCCTTTCCCATGCGTCTGCCTCGCTTTCTACCTCTCTCATGCTCTTTCGATCTGCTCACTGAGGGTTTTTCCGATGTCTCTGACCCGATTCCCCTTATGCCTACCCGGCTATGGGAATTTCTTTTCTGCCCTTTGTTTCGTGTCTCGTTTGTACCGCGAGAACACATAAATAAGTAAGAACACGACTTCTTCCCCCATCCACTTGTCTGTCCACCTCGCTCCCTCCTCAAGCTCATCGGAAGGAAAAATCCCCTCCCGTGCTGCCTCTCTCTCGTTTCTCTCCTTCCCTTGCCTCCTTTCTGACTGGACCCGCTGAGAGAGACATGCAGGGAGACGGACAAAATCTCTGACTTACTTACAAAGCGATCCTGACTGAGGACAAAAAGGGGCTCGAGGAATAAAGAAAGAACGGATAGGAAGGGAAAGCAAAGAATAACACCAACAGGAAACCCTGAAAAGAACAAAGGAGAAGAGTAGGATAAATTCCTCAATGTGTCTCCCTTTCTCTCTCGGTGCCTACAGGGATTGCGTGCTGCTCTTTTCCTTTTCTCTTCCCTCTCATCGCGCAGCTTCTGCTTCTCCCCCCTCCGCTTTTTCTCTCTGCCCCCCCTGTCACTCCCCCTCTTCCTGTGTGTCTGTGTGTTTTGATCAGGCCGCCGTTTCGCAAGTCTTCCCTGTCCACCCGTCATTGCAGACGCAGTAGTACTCCGTGTAGTTGTTCTGCAACAACACAATTAAGCGGGTGTCATTGCGGAATTGAAAAGAATTCAGCACAACTCTTTCTTTCTTCCACACAGTCTCGTTTGTGCACCTATAGTGTACAAATAAATGCAACTGAATGTGAATGGGAGACAGACTAGCAGTACAAGAAGAAACCAAAGAAAGCACGCAAAAGGGAAAAAGAGAGACACATCACTCCAGGGACCCTCCTCTGTGGAGTTCTCAGGCACAACGACGTGCTTGTCAGTCTTGAGACGCCGTTCGCTTTCATTCCCTTCCCTTTCTAGACAACGTGCAGACACCCCCTTGCAAAGAAATCGACCCATAGCGAGGTGTAGAGACTGAGACGGATCTTGCAGAAGAGCAGGCGGGCAGGCAATGCATGCACACGTGCCAACCCATTTACTCACCCACTCCCTCCCTTACTCACCCAATGCATGCAGCCCCCTTTTCCCGTCTCTCCTCCGCAGTGGTCTGCATTCAGGAAGCACACATCATTTGTTTGTTCCTTTGTGTCGATAAGTACTTACACATATCACATGGTCACCAGTACTCTTCATATGCCACTGCCGTACAACTTGGCTCTCTCTGCGGGGGTCTGTATGGAATAAAGCGGGGCAGAACTTGCCTGAATCAGTAGGAAAGAAAGAAGCAAAACATGTGTGTGAGAGAGACAGAGAGAGGGCATCGCGACTCAAATCACCCCATCACCTTCCAACAAAACCATGCAAAGACACAAACAAAGCCAACGCGCACCTCACCGACAGACAGACAAACAGACACATCAAGGGGGCATATTCAGAAGAGAAGTTCTGCCAGTCTCCCTTCCTTTGGTGACGCACAAACAAAAACAAGGGAAGGAAGGAAGGAAGGAAGGAGGGAGGGAAGCTGGATCACGTATACGGTGGGTGGTCCTCCAGTCACCGTAGCCGGCTTTCCTTTCCTCATTAGATGGAGTGAAGACGTCTCTCTGAAAATACAGAAGGAAGACACTGACTGACTGAGGTCAGCACAAGAGGCCGCAGTCATGCCGGGTTCTGGGGGCGTCTGCGTCTCGCACTTCCGTCCCTCCCACCCTCCAAAGCACTTGCACTCGTATGTCCCTGTACCGGCACCGGCAGTGTCTTTGATCTCCTGCAACAAGAAGCACGTCCCACAAAAGGAATGATTCAGAAATACCACACATTGCCTCCTCGGTCAGCACGCAGCTCATTGTCAGAAGACTCCCTTGTCTTAGAAGGGAACGGGTGGAGGAATCAAAAGGGGGACCGAAAACGATCAGAGGGGCTTGGACAGGAAGTGCTGCATGGGGGCACTGCAGAAGAAAGGAAGCTGAACGCGAGGAAGGTAAATTCGAAGTCAACAGAACATGTCAAGAAGGAGAGAAGCATTGCTGCTTTCTTTCTGTGTCTTCCCGTCTCCACCGCTTCTTGGAGATGACGCACTGCCAGGCTCTCAATTGACACGCGCGTGAATCGAATGAGTTGTCTCCTCTCCTCTCCGCTCCCTTCTCTTTCCCCCACACTGCCCCTCGACGCACCGTGCATCTGCCTGCCCATTTCGGAGTGCCCCAGTTACAGTTGTCTGCAGACAGAAAAAGAAAGACAGCGAAGGAGCGAACAATGACGGAGAGATTCGAAGGAAGGAATTTTGATCACTTCTGGAGCGCACCGGAGAGAGAAGGAACGCAAAGAAAGCCAACCTCGGGGTTTTGTCTCTCTCCGCCTCTGTTGTCTCTTTTCCTTCCGCTTCCCTTGCTCTCTCTCTCTGTTGCCCCCCTACTCACTCACCCAATTCGGTGCAAGACTGAGCGGGACCTGGAGTTGTGGTCGTTGTCGTGGTGGTCGTTGTGGTTGTGGTGGTGGTCGTAGTTGTGGTTGTAGTGGTTGTGGTGGTCGTGGTAGTGGTGGTAGTGGTGGTTGTGGTTGTCGTGGTAGTTGTGGTTGTGGTTGGAGGTGCAGGTGCCGTCCCTTCTCCGATTGCGATGACGTTGACGACCTCCTTGCCGGGGTGCCGTCTCGTCACTCTCCTTGAACCTCTGCAGTCAGTCACGATCGGGCAGGGTCGCGTGAACGCCAAAGAATTCTTCGGACACAGACGGACTGACAGGACCCAAAACCGTGTTTGTGCTTCGCTGCCCCTTTTCAGGATATTCCAAGACACGAGAGCAAGTGCCGCGCACACACACACGCACGCACACACGCACACATACACAGAGCGAGAACGGACAGACCTGCATCCGTCCTCATCAATCCAGAGCTTGGCCTTGTCTTTGGTCACCCAGTTCAGAGAACGGACGTCGCCTGCAGGAAGGCATCAATCCAATCAATCAAAAAAGGAAATGAAGGGGAAAAGGGCGAAAACAGATGAATGAAACAAGGAAAGGGGGGGAGGGGCGAGAACCCGTCGTCGATGTGAAAGAACGCTCCACTCCATCGTCTCTCTACTTTTGCCCTCTTCTCTTCTCTGCTCTCAATGTCCAAAGTGGGTCTCTTCAAGTTTCGTTCGTTCTTTTACATATACGCTTTCCCCTTTCTCCGTTCACGCACACCAAAAATGGACCGCGTCTGCCGCCCGTTTGCGAACTTCCGTGCGAGTTGTCTCTCTTGGAGCCTGCCATATCCCCCCCCCCCGTTTTGGAGCACCAAGAACGCACATGCATACCTACCTGCATTGGGCCCGTTGTAGGTTGCGATTGTGCCCATCACCGCGGGCACCTCGGTGAAGAGACCTGAGGGGAAGGCGAACTCCTTGGGGGCTTCCGTCATCTCTTTGCCCTGCAAGCGCACAGATCGATTGATTGATTGATTGATGGATGGATTCGTTCTGTTGCGAAAAGTAGGCTGTGGAGTGCATGGATGTGCATGCGTCCCATGCACAGGTGCGTATGCGTGCACGCTGGTCGAATCGGGGAGAGGGAACAAAGACGAAGAGGGGCAAACAGACGAACTTTGAGGCAGAGAGAAATAGAGAGTCGATTGACTGACCGTCTTCATGGCGTAAATCGACAAATCGGTTCCAGGGATTCCAGATGTCCCGGCAGGGATGGCGAGATAGGCAACCTCTGCAAGCAGAAAAGAGAGGTACGCAGTCAAAGAATAAGGAATCGGGAGCAGAGAAGTATGATTTCATTCGAGACTGGCCTCTGCTCAGACGAAGAAAAACGCACAGTGAGAAAAGCAGGGCGAAAGAGCGCAGCAGGTGCACTCAAGCCTTCATCAGCCGAGTAGGGGCAATGGGGCCATGGAGACATGCAGGCCTGATTTCTCTCTCTTTCACTGCCCTCGCCTACACCATTCTCTCTCTCTCTCTCTCTCTCTCTCTCTGTGTGTGTGTGTGTGTGTGTGTGCGCGCGCGCGCGCGCGTGTGTGTGTGTCTTCGTGTGTGCATGCGTGGAGGGGGATAGGGGGAGGTCCCAGAAGCACATCGACAAGAGCACAGGCAGAGCTGAGAGACAGACACAATATCGGCAAAAACGGGCCAACAGATGGACCGACCAGCCGACCGACCGACCGAAAGTTCCGTCTGGAGTTCCGACGCCCATCTTCTTCCCCTCTCCCTGCAGCCCCACCTTGAACCCATCCTTGGAGACCCCGTTGAGTCGTGCCTTCACGAACAGCTGCCCCTCGTGCTGCACTGCCGCCACAACGATGGGGGGCTCAGAGAAGGGGGTCTCGAAGAGGACGTCGTGGAACTTTCCGTCGCTCTCAATCAGAACAGACCCGACTACAGCAACAGAGAGTGAGGGAGGAACAGAGGGAAACAGAGAAATGGATCCAACCGACTCCGGTCAGCATGCAGGCATGAAATAAAAAAATAAATGTGCAAATCTTGGATTTCGGCCTGGAAGAGCACAACAATTGAAACATCCGCAAGGGCAGACACAGACGCGCACGAGAAATTTCTCATTGATTCATCCTCGCCCCCCTTCCCGCCACGCAGTCCCACACGCAGGTGAAAACACACACCCAGATGGGAAACAAAAAGAAGGCGCATATCATTTCCCTTAACTCACACAAAAAAGCCGTCTTGATCACATACACACAAACCTGCACGCACAGCAAACCAACCTTCTGCCTCCCCGAAGCTTCCTTTCTCCATCACGAGCACCTTGGTCTTCTCCCAAGTGTGCCAGTGGTCGTAGCACGAGGGCTCAAAGATGGACACCTCAAGGCTCCACTTCCCCTTCCCCTCCCTCTCCTTGGCAGGAATCAAAATGCCTGGGTGCGGGCCCCTCTTTGAGATCACCCCGGGGAACACCAACGGGTACACGAACGGCTTCTGGAGGTCAAACTGCATTCGTGCATGGAGGCATGAAGGCAGCAGAAAGAAAGAGATCAAGGGGTGCATCAAAGAGAAGTTCCAGTCGGTTCTTATGAACGACAGAAAGGAAAAAGATATTACGAGAATTAAGTGTCTCATAATATCTGCACAGCCAGGAAGGATCTCTGTGACTGAGTGAGACTGCTCTCCTTTTCCTAGAGCGTGGTATGACTGCACTTGCGATCTGTATTCCTTTTCTTTTCTCTTTTTGTCGCTTCTCGCCTCTTTCATTTGAGTACACACACACATACACACACACACACACACACACACACACACATCCCCCCATGCACCTTTTTGGGTTTGTGATCGAAGCTGTCTACGTCCACGATCTCGACCTTGAAGGACGGAGAGAGGCCCGCAATTTCGGGTCCGAAAGCGATCAGCTCCAGCTTCTCCTTGCCGGGGTGCGCCCTCGTCACGCGTTTTTTCCCACTGCATCCATCCAGGCAGCGTGAGAATTTGCATGAAAGAAGCACCACGCGTGCGTATCATCACGGTATCCATTCATTTGTGGGTGTCTTTCCTTCCTTACTTGCTCCTGGAAGCATCCTCATCACCTGTCCCCCTCCCTCCTGTGGCGATTTCCCGACGAGTCTCTGTTCTCTTTTCGCAGCTTTTCGTTTGACGAGCAAAATGCGGACACCTGTATTTGTACCCAAAACAAATTGCTTATAACGAAGCACGCAAATGCGACCCAAAAATCAATCGCGCACAAATGCAGCTAAAACAGTGAAAAAACCGACCCCACCCACGCACACACACACACACACACACACACACAGAGAGAGAGAGAGAGAGAGAGAGAGAAAGAGAGAGAAAGAGAGAGCGACTTCCCACCATGCACCCACCCACCCACCGGCATCCGTCCTCGTCGATGTGCAGTTTGAACTTCCCGTCCGATCCGGGGTTGCCGTCTGCCAGTCTCACCTCCCCTGCGTTGGGCCCGTTGTAAGTCCCAATCGTTCCCAGCACCGCCCCTGTCTCCTTCGCAAACTGCTCGTACTGGGCGGCCTCTGTGTAGGTCTGGGGCTGCATGCGAAGTCGGGATTGTAAGACTTTCTTTTGCTTCGGTTGTGGTAGTTTGTGTGGTGCATCAAAATGTTCCCCGCATTATTTCCAATTGAGGAGAAAAGGCACGAGGAGCGGAGCGGTGCACATGGAGCAAGACGCGCGTCTAGAGAGACAGGCAGAGACGGGCGTGTAGAGAAACAAGAACTGGTCGGAATGCGACAACGCCTTTTGCTTCTTTCAAGAAACAGAGACGAGGACAGACAAAGCTCATGGCAAGAAACCTGGGACGGACTCGGTGCGCTGATTCAACAACTTGCTGTCTTACAGCTTCCCACCTCCCCCTCTCCCTCTGTGTGTGTGTGTGTGTGTGTGTGTACGTGCGCGTGTGTGTGTGTGTGTGAGAGAGAGAGAGAGAGAGAGACTCGACTTTGGGTCCATGCACTGAATGTACCGTGCATACGGAAACTGAAATTCGGAAATGCACCACTGCATGCACTGCCCGACCGACCGTCTCCTTGGCATCCAGTCCGACGCCCATGAAGTTCTTCTTTCCGGGGACAGTTGCGAAGAACGCAACCACTGCACGGAGGGAAGAAACAAACGGCCGAAAGGGGAAGAAGAGCCTATGTCAAGAAAGTTGAAGGAAAGAAGATCGGAAGGGCTCTCCGGGGAAGGGAAGCAGCCAGCCATTCGTGTAGCAGAGCGTGTGTGAAATGAACGGAGATAAACGAAGGAGAACACTGGATCGTCGACTCCGTCTGCGTGTCTATTTCTGCTCTCGTGTCAAGATCGGGTGGTAAATAAAACCTCTATTTTTGTCATGCCTGAGCAACAGGCAGATGGACAGACGGACTGCATCCTCCACCAACCACCTGACTGACTGATCTCGTCTCCGTCCCCGATCTTCGCCATTCTCTCGCCATCTGCTTGGATGCCGACCTCGAACGAATCCGAGTCGACGCTCTTCAGACGCGCCTTCAAGAAAGGGGCGGGCTCACCTGCACAGACAGGGAAGGGGCAGAGGGATGAGTGCAGAGGCATGTGCGTGAAAGGCGAAAATCCAACGGGGGGGAAGTCGAACCTGGACACGCACTCAAGAAACAGTCGGGGAGCTTCCCACACCATTTGACTGTCGGGTGAAAAATGACAAAAAGACCTTTACCCCTCAAAGTTCACAAAAAGACCTGCCGCTTCTCTTTTGTCTCTGCCACCTCCCCCTCCACCAAAAGAATCCTCCCGCCTCCCCTTCCCCCCCCCACACCCACACACACGAACTGACCAGATTCATACTGGACCTGGGCGATCACCACAGGCTTGCCGTCATGGTCCCCCTCCAGGTGCACCTCGTGGAAGCTGCCATCGGCAGGAATCATAACAGATCCAACTGCAAGCATTCATGTTGATGAAAAGCAGCTGCACATGCATACATGCGTCTTTTACGAATGCACCGTATGCGGACATGCATACTGGGAGTGGGCGGCACGGAGAGAACGTAAAAGAACCGGCAACAAAGACTTCACCAACTGTCCGGGCACGGCGGAGAGCTGCAAAAAAAGGCGAAAAGCCAATTCAGCGGAGCGAAAGGACAATGAGACAGAGACAGACGGAGAGAGAGGAAACAAATCTCCGTCCATTTCGTTTTTTTCATCCATTCCAGAGAGCCCATCTCCCTCCCACACTTCTATATTCCTCAACAGTCTGGCAGACCATTTTTGTTTTCAGTCAATCTGAAACAAGAGCCTTCTACAGAGGGACAGCCCGACCTTCCACAACAGATCCGTCAGTGTCTGAGTAGAACACGCCCTGCTCTGCCACCATCCAACTGGCCTCCTCCTTCACGTGCCAGTCGTCATAGCACTGAGGTTCCTTCAACTCCACAGATACAGACAGATCAGAGGTGCCCTTCAGCTTCCCCACTGCAATCCCATGGTCCCCCCCCTTCCTGGTCATTGCAGAGAGGAACAGCACAGGCTCAACAAAGGAGAGGTCCTCCATGGCGTCCTTCGCAGAGGCCACTGCCGTCTCCAGGTGGTCGAATGCGGGGATCTTGCCGTACGCAACCGAAGCGGGGGGCTCCAGCCAGTCGAAGTAATGGCCTACAAAGAGCATTTGGAGAGATTCCTTTCCGGGGTGTCTGCGGTGAATTCTCCTGTTTCCTCTGCAAAAAAAAAAAGGGGGATTCCACATTAAATCCAGGTGGGTTTCGGAAAACTGTGGCACTCAGATAAGAGCAGACAGATGGAGAAGCAGACAAGAAAGAAAATGAATGGCGATCCACTCCCCCTTCTCTGTCTTTGCCTCCTTTTTTCCAAATGTCCCCTTGAATGCTCAGACACACAGTCGGACAAAAAGAAAAGATTAGAGAGGGGACAGGAGTCCCACCAACCAAGTACCACTGACGGAAAAGAAAAAGCACTATGGAGCTGGTCAAAACCCCACACGCAGACAAAATGCCCGTCCAGATCCTCTCAGACCTGAATGAAGCCGCATTACCCACCCACTCACCCACAAACAAAGAAACAACCGAACAAACGATCAAACCAACAAACAGTCAAACATCCCCCCATGCAACGCATCCCCCCCTCTATCTACCCATGCACCCACACCCCTACCTGCATCCGTCCTCGTCCACCTGCACGGCAGCCGTCCAGATGCCGTTCAGCTCCTTCGTCCAGAACCTCCTCACCTCCCCCGCGTTCGGCCCTCTGTAGGTCCCGATGGACCCGAACACTGCGGGGAGCTCGTCGAAGGCTTCTCCCTGGACTCTGTAGGCTTTCTCCGTCACCTGTTGGGGCTGCAGTTACAGACCGAGGCACAGGAGGCACAAGTGTGAGCGCACATCGAAAAGAGGGGTGAGCTGACAGATCCCCGCGAGTGGGGAAACACACTTCAACAAATAATGCCGACACAAAACAAATAAGACGAAAGACAGAACTCTCTAACTGACTGACTGACATACGCGGACTCTCTCTCTCTCTCTCTCTCTCTCTGTGTGTGTGTGTGTGTGTGTGTGTGTGTGNGGGGGAGGGGAGAGCAAGACACACACACACACACACACACACACACACACAGAGAGAGAGAGAGAGAGAGAGAGAGACCAAGTAAGAGAGAGGCCGGCGGATACATACAAGGACAGCTGACTGACTGTAGAGACAGCTTCGAATCCGAAACCCCCAAGGTTGAACGGGCCTGGCTCCACCGCGACAAAGCCAACCTCTGCAATCAGTCACCCATTCACATAGTGACACAAACGTATACGCACAAACAGGGAAAGCCCTAAAGAAATTCAAGAGAGGGAAAAGCAGGAAGGAACACGGCACGAAACAAAACAAACTCGTTTCGCTCCATCACATCTCATTGAATCACAGACAAACGAAACAAAAAGGCGTTCGCATTCAGAACAGACAGTTTCACTATTCCCATGCACCCGCAAAAGTTGCATGACTGTATCGTTTGAATTGGAGGAGCACAAGGGTCGACTGCAAAAAAAAAAAATGCATGTCTGTATCGTTTGAATCAGAGGAGCACAACGGTCGACTGACTGTAAGTCCCCGAGGGCGTTCCCTGTCCCATCTTCGCCCCTGTACCCTGCAGCCCGACCACAAATTTGTCCTTCCCTATCGACTTGACTCTGGCCTTGATGAACTTTCCCTGCACATCCTGGACCTGCACGTACACCACAGGCGTCTCCTCGAAGTCCATCGTCAAAGGAACGTCGTGCCACTTCCCGTCAGCCTCCACGTCCACTGTCCCAACTGCAGAGGAGAGGGGGCAGTGAGTCAGTCAGCGTCCACATTTGTGCCCATCCTTGAATGAAAATCTGAACAGATGTGCACTCCTGGAAGACAGGGAGACTGTATGCTCCTTCTTCTCCCTCCCTTTCTCTGAGACAGGCAGACAGACTCTGTGTCTCTCTCTTTTTCGCTCCCTGCTTCTTTTCACGTGCACTCTGGACAACGGAAAAAGGCAGGAAGGCGGGCAGGCAGAAGCGCCACTCAACCGCTCAACTCCCCCCCCACTCCAATTTCCACAAAGCCTGCCTGCCTGATGAGACGCCCTTCCTTCCCTTCCCTTCCCTTCTGTCGCCGACCTTCGACAGGCCTCCCATCTGATGAGGCCAAGTACTCGCCCTCCTCCAACACGAGGAAGTGCGCAGACTCCCAGGTGTGCCAGACGTCGTAGCAAGGGGGCTCATGGACTTTGGCAACGATCTGCACACACGGCATGCACGAGGGCGTGGCAAGATGAGTGAAAAAGCACATCGAAAAACCTCAACACCCACCCACCCTGCATTGCATTGCGTTGCGTTGCAGGTCAGCACCATGACCACACACACAAGACATGACGACATGGATTGACAAGCTGGCAAATAGACAACGAATGTACGTGCCAATCCGAACATCCGAATACCTGCTCACTCACCCACCCACCCACTGTGATCAGTCTTCTCAATTGTGCCCGCAATCTCGATCTCGAAAAGAAGAAGAAAGAAAAAAGAATGAAAGCCGACAGAGACCAGCCCACCTTCATGTCATCCCCGCTGCCCTCGACTTTGTGTGCGATGATGGCGGGGTGCCCTCCCCTCCTCGAGAGCGTCCCCGCAAACACCACAGGGTGATCGAATTCTGGGATCTCAAGGCTGGCTTCTTTGTGGTCAAATTTCTTCAGTTCCCCCAAGAAGAACTTGGGAGGGGGAGATGCGGTCTTGTGGGAAGCTGCACAGAGAGCAGGAGACGGGAGAGAGTGGAGGGGAGGAGCAGAGAAGGGAATGGCCTGAGGGAGGGAGAGGAAGAAGAGGAAACAGACGAGAATTGCAGTCGTAATTCACATCGGGCATTCGATGACGCGGCTGAGAGTGGGTGAGGGGAAAGAGGAAGGGAAGCACCTGTGAGGGAAGCGAGGGGCAAGAAAGGAAGGAAACATCAGGGGAAGTAAAGGGGGTTAGAGGAAAGGGGAAAGTGTGCGGTTGATACGAAGGATAGACAGGCGAGATGGCTGCGAGGCAACAGAAGGAGAGACCGGGAAGGGGCGGACCTTTTCTTTTCCTTTGGTGCTTCTTTCGCATCTCTCGGCTCTTCCTTCTCTGTGTTTTTCTCCAGGATTTCTTCGACAAACTGAGCAACGTCTCTTGCATCTTCCCTGTCTCTATCTCCCCGTCTCCTTCAGAGAGCTCCAGCGCCCCTTCCCTCCCCTGCTTCCCTTGAAGGAAAGAAGGTCGGAAAGCGCGTTGGGGACCCCCATGGAGATGGTCAAGGAGCCCCACCAACTTTTGGCTTCCGTCATCTGCACCCTCGATCAGTCCCACAAACAAAGGGTTCATAAAACAGAGGAAGAAGAAAGGCAGGAAGGAAGCAAGCAGGGACAGAAAGAAGGACAGAGGTACCGGATTTCGACACAGAAGTCAGCAAGACACAGAAGTCAGCAAGAACCATTCCCATCCCATCACATCACAACACAGGGGGAACCAGACGTGGGTCCAATGTGAAGGAAGCAGTCGCCGCTTTTCTGTTTTGTGAACTCAGCCGGTCGAAATGAACAGGGGGGGAGGCAACAAGACAGTCAGCTTTGCGAGAGGCTCAGGAAGCGAGCAGGGCGGAAAGAAAAAAAAAAGAATGTTGGGAACTGGCCAGCAATCGAGAGGCATCCACGACGTTTTGCAGTGACTGCTTGTGTTTTCATGAGTGGACACTCTGACTGCGAGCCGAACTGTGAGCCGCAACCCTTCGTCCTTCTGGATAACTAACTGACTGGCTGACTGACTGACGTACCAATTCTGGTGAGGGATCCTGCCGCTAGAGCAACTGCAGAGAGAAATGAAGAGAAACGGAAAGGAAATAACATTCCACCTCAGAGACGGGAAGAAACATCGAAGAAGCAAAAAACGTCAGACGGGCGCATTCATTCACTCTCCAGAGGACACAGGCCGCCAAGATCAGAGAAGACAATTTGACTTTGCAGAACCTCGAGAGCCCAATCCCCAGAAGCCCAAACAGGTACGGAATACCACCAGAAAACACAGAGGCAACCAAAAAAAGAAGCAAACGAAGAAGCCTCGAAACGAAAGAACGGGAAAGGAGACGGAAACTCTTAAGTGTGTAAAGAAAAAATGCTGACGTACGTAAGGCAGAGAGCCAGACTCCAGTTACAGCTTCTCTCATCTTTCCACCCTGCACCTCTGGACCCAGAATCAGAATACGGTAGCCCAACCGAAGTGCAAATGAAAGCTAGATCTTGAAAGTGGTTGGATACACTCAAGAGCTCGATCAGACTGTACGGATGAAATTTGAGAGGGAATCAAGCAAAACCTGCCCGTTTTTCTGCCTCTGCCGAAGTGACTTCGCCTCAGTTAACTGTTCTTTCACCTGACTCCCCTTTCTTCTCCATGTGAGGATTCTGCCGGTACATCATGGTACATCCGCCGTCATTCGGGCCGGGGGGGGCCGGGGGAAGAAAATATACCAAAGGGGGGGAAAAAGCGCGCGCGCTTTTTTAGCGCGCACTGCAAAGATCCCATCTCTATATGACTAAATTTCTGCATGAAGATCCCATCTTCATCACTTAAGATTTGCAGCAAACGTCCTCTCCTCTATTCACTCGAGGAGGGGACGGAGGGGCCCGTTCCAGGCGGAACCCCTCTTGGCTCGCGACATGGCCGCGTTCTCTGTTCCCGGGCAGGGGGCAGGGGGCGCCAGCGGGGAGTGAAGGAAGGAGTGAAATAAAGAAGGAGTAAGAAGGAAATAAAATGAAGTCATCGGGTGGGGAGAGGCCAGCGGTTGCAGAGAAAGAAAAGTTTAAAGAAAAGACAGATGAAAGTATGACAGTTGAGTCCGGCGTAGTCAAAGGTGGAGAAAAGCGGTGAAAGCATTGCGCTTGATAGCATAAATAGAAGAAATACTAGGCAAAGACGCGATAGTAAGGCAAGTCGTTGCAAAATCAACCCGACTGGATAGACTCTAGGCAAACAGGTCTAGGCACGACTCCCAATGCCGAGTAGTCTACGGCCGGTATGCTGGGACGTGCTATGCATCCCCGAACTGTCAGAACCCAAAAAGATTTCATCAAGATCCCATACACGGGGACGCGGCATGCATAACAAAAACCTCAATCATCAAGATCCCATCTCTATCACTAAAGATTTCACTAAGATCCGATCTCCATCACTAAAGATTTCATTAAGATCCCATCTCCATCACTTTAAAGATTTCATTAAGATCGCATCTCCATCACTAAAGATTTCATCAAGATCCCATCTCTATTACTTAGATGATCACTAAATATTTAATTAAGATCTCATCTTCATTACTGAAGATTTCATCAAGATCCCATCTCCATTACGCTACAGATTTCATCGAGATCCCATCTCCATCACTAAAGATTTTATCAAGATCCCATCTCCATCACTAAAGATTTTATCAAGATCCCATCTCCATTACTAAAGATTTTATGAAGATCCCATCTTCATCACTAAACATTTCATCGAGATCACATCTTATTGATGAAAAATCATTTAAAAAACAGATAAAAAAAAAAAATGTCTGCGGCGCTACCATTTCATAATGAGAACGTACAACTTTAAATCATTAGATACAAGATAACATCTTTAAATTTTAAATGATGTTTATCTATACACAGTCTCTTACATTCCCCCGATTGAAAGCTCTGTGCAAGCCATAAGCAGAATGCATGCACAAAAAACACTTGCGATTGCATTATTGCAATAGAACTATCATAAACCCACCCCCCGGCCTCCGGCTACTGGAAGCACTCCCCACAGCTGTTGCTCCTCTTTTCGCTTTACAGCAGCTGTCTTCTTTGCTTCTATCTCGGAACGCATCCACGCAGCGTGGTCGGGGTGTGCAATCGGACATTACGTGAAGGACTTAAATTTCGGATGCGTTGAAGGCGTCTTCTCAAGTCTGCATTCTTTTCTATCAAGCGTTACAGCATGATAAAAGTACACCCTGACATCCTTTCCCTTCTGTGGGTTAAAACGAGTTTTTGGCTGGACAAAGGTGCCTGCAAGCACTTTCTCTCTTATCTCTCTGGCCGTCTTAATGTATGCTTGCAGCGCAGAGGTGCCAAAGTCATGGCTGTCCGGGCCAGGGGCATCTTCAGCACTGCCCAGTCTAATCTGCGTTTGCTCGTACTCTTGATTTCCCCCAGGTGCCACATTCGAAGGGAGGTGGTTCTCTGCAAGTGCGTTGGCGTGGATTGAGCTCAATATCATAGCCGATTGAGTTCCAGCCCTCAAGTCCTCAGTATATAAAAATTCTTTGATGTATGTACGTGAAGTTAACTTGATTGCCTGAGCATCTGTCATCCTCTCTTCGTGGGCCATGTTCGGGCTCTGTTATCTGCAAGAAAGAACAAGAGAGAAAAAGATAAATAACTTTCAGATAAAAGGGGGAAAAAGGGGGGGAAAGGAATTAAAAAGGGAAGAAAGAAATAAGAAGGAATTAAAAAAAAAAAAGAAGAATGAACAGAGCAAAAGAAGCAGTAAAAATTTAAAGATTGACTGACTAAAGTCTTTTCTTCTCCAGCACAATGAAGATCTTTTTCAGATCCCTAGCTCTTGTGAAGCTCCGCCTGCCCCTGGACAAATTTCTTCATGTCATCTCCCCATTCTCTTAGCTTTGCAGCCTGCAGGAGCCTTGTGCGCCCTCGGCTAATGGAAAGCCTGCACAGCGTCATTTGAAGGGGGGATGAAGGGGGAGAGAGAAACGGAGAGAAAAGAAGGGGCTTCCGAAGACTATGAGTGGGGGGCGAGATAGAAAGGAGGGGGAAGAGAGCGGAAGAGAGCAAAAAAGAAAAAGGGGGGGGGAAGAAAGAAAGAGAAGGGGGGGGGAAAGAGAGCATGACGGGGGGGGGAAAGAAGGGGAGAAAAGAAGGGGGGAAAAGAAAAGTGAAGGAAAAGAGACAAACGAGGAAAAACAAACTAAAAGAAAAAAAGGGGGGGGAAGAAAGCATGACGGGAGGGGAAAAGAGGGAGGGAAAAGAAAAGTGAAAGAAAAGAGACAAACGAGAGAAAAAAAAAACTAAAAGAAAAAAGAGGGGGGAAAGAAAGTAAAGGGAGAGAAACGTTAGGAGAGAAAGCAGTCAGTGGCTGACCGAGGGATCTCTGGAACATCAGATGGATTGAGAGGAGCAGAGAAAGATTTGATGTCAGCCATCTCATCCTCCTATGTCTCTGAAACGATGTCAACCGCAGAGAGGTAAAGCGCGTCACCGTTCTCCGGCTTTGCAATGTTATCCTCAGGCTGACTGCCGTCTCCTTGAGCAATCTTGATAATTTCCTCAGTCCTCTCCTCAGACTGCCAGCGGCTGTTCTCTTCTCCAGACTGGCACAATGCCATTCGTCGACTTAGATGCTCAACTGCTCGCAGCACCTGCATATTAAAGAACGTGTATACGAATTTTTATATGAGGTGCCATCGGTAAAAGAGACAGGGAGGGGAAAGAAGAAAAAAGTGAGAGGGGGGAAGAATAAGAAAGAAAAAAAGAAAGAAAGAAAGAAAGAAAGAAAAAGAGAGAAGGGTAGAACATTTGATGTAAAGGGGGGAAAGGATAAAACTAGTGATGAAAAATGTTTTTTCTATCATTCATAATCACTCACCTCTTCACTTTCGTTCGGTTCCTCCTTTGCTTAAAAGTTTGTCCACAATTTCCTGTGAACGAGTGTAAAGGTACTCAATAGCCCAAAATTTTTTCTCATTCTCGATTCACTCTCTCTCCATGTCGGCTTTTGAAATCACCTGCAGATGGAAAAGATCGAGTTTAACCTCGACGTCCTCACCGTCTGCCGCCAAAATCAAAAAGAGCTCCCGGATTTTTCTAGAGCAACAGTCCTTATCCACCCAAACAACCCGTACAGGCTTTGCCCGTTCCCTCTTCTATCTCTCTCTCAGGTGGCGAAATGCTGCTTCTAACTCCTCTGCCGATGTGTTTTCAACACAAATCATGAGAACAATCATCTTGTCCTCGTTCATCAGCGTCCAGACGCATACAGACGCAGGACGTCCCTGCTGTCTTTTTAGCTTCAGGAATGAATGTGTCGTTGCAGCGGAGGTACTGTGCGCAGTTCTTTGATAGTAGAGTAAGTATGTACCGCTCATGCTTGGCGAAATCTGCAAGGAACAGTTTACGGAGGGTCCCGGAATTGATCTTCGTGCATCCATAGCCGAGAGGGTCCTCTTTTAACCTAAAGGAAGGAAACTGCAAGATAAAAACAAAGAAGAAGAAGAGGAGGAAAGATTTATAAAATATGCAAAAGAGGCTCCGAGGAGTGATGGAAGAAAAACTGTAAGGGGGAAGAGTAGTGGGATTCCGAAGGGGGGGGAATTTGTAGAAAGGAATTAATAGAAAGATGCTTGACAGAAAAAATGAACAAGGAGCTAAGAAGAAAGCAGAAGAAAACATGGATTAACCAGTATGTCTACGTACCTCTCTATTCCGGTTTTGACTCATTAAGCATGGTAGAGACTTCTTGTAAGCCTGTACGTCTAGAGAGTACTCGACGGACTTCGAGAGGAACTCTTGCTTTCTCGGATGGTCCCACCTGCAAACGAGTTCAGTGACGGGCACGCCTGTTGCTTGCAGAGAAGAAAGGGGAAAGAAGGGTCAGAAAGAAGGGGGGGGGGATAGGGCCGGGGGGGAAAGAAGAGGGGGAAGAAGGTGAATGAGAAAACATGAGGTAAGAAAACATGAGCAGGGAGGTGGAAGAAGAAGAAAAGAGGGGAAGAAAGAATGGGGGAAGCATGAAAAGAAGGGGAGAAGGAAGGGCGGGCTGATCACTGCTGTCTACTAGAGGTTTGCTAGGGCCTCCATGGAGACCAAAGTGTTAATTCGTTCTTCTTGCATAACTGCAAAAGGCAGAAGACGTTAGACAGGCTCTGGGAGGCTGCAGACGAATCTGTGCGATATTAAATGCACCCCTGTGTGGAATTTCCTGCAGTTCTGATTATTACAAGAGCACACGACTCCTGCAACGTAGAAATCGTTTGAAGGTCCAATCCTAGGTCCAATCATACGCTGGAATGGATTGCTGGGGACGTTTCCTCTCTTGGATATTCTCCCCCCACAGTCACCACAAGTCACACACCCGTCAGGCAAGTGACGGCAGAGTCGCTTATCATATGCCAGATTGCATATGTAGTACACGCTTTTTGTATAGTAGTCAGTTGGCTGCATGGACAAAGTGGAGAAAGAGAAAAAAACAAGGGAGAAGAAAAGAAAACAGGTGCGAGGGAAGGGCAAGCAAGCAGGCAGAGGTGCGAGAGAAGGGCAAGCAAACAGGCAGAGGTGCGAGGGAAGGGTAAGCAAGCAATGAGGGGGGG
>JAHBMJ010003829.1:0-27849 GCA_018398765.1 Chromera velia | reverse complement strand
GGGGGGGGGGGGAGAGAAAAAATAAAGGAGGAAATAAAGAAAACACTTGAACAAACAGAGCTGAAGACACTTACATCCGGCACATGATGCAGAGGGCGTTGCTTATCCTTAGGGCGAAGCCATCCTCCGACTGAATGGAGTTTGGCCTGCCTCTGGCTCAGTTGCCGCTGCACAAACGCCTCTTAGAAAGCTGGTACTCCGGGCCACGCCCTGTTTTTTTGCTCAGCGTTGAGGACGTAGCCAGCCGGTAGGTGTTCCTCAGCTTATCAAACCTCGCCGACGATCTCCACTTCATCTTTATCAGAGGTCGCCTCATCGTCTGAGTCAAAGCTCGCCTCGTCCTCCAAGTTCCAAAGGCCTGGCATGCTATCCTCTTTCTTGTGCGCAGCAGCCGCAGCAGCAGTAGCTGCAGTTGGAGAAGGGTCTCCCTTCCTCTTCTTTCTCCCCTTCTTTTCATGTTTCACCTGTTCTTTCTTCCCCCCCTTTCTTCTTCTCTCCACATCGTCTCCATCTTCATCAGAGCTTGCCTCAGACACCGAGTCGCAAAGGCTTGGGGGAATGTTATCCTTTTAAAGTAAAAAAAAGAATTCCTCCTGCTGATCTTCCTGCTGCGCAGCGGCTGTAGCTGGAGGAGGGTTTAGCAACAAAGGGGCCGAAACGACCTGCCTGTTATAGGCAATCACGTGCACCCTCAGCTCTCTCTTGTGCACTTCCGTCAGTGATTGGTCCTGTTCGAACCTCTCGATATCAAGAGGCCCACCCTCTAAACCGTAAAAATAACAAGAACAAGGAATTTCGCCCAATACACTGGGCTGTCCATGACTGAATTTGGGGCATTTCTTGAGTTTTTGATAAAGAAGATGAGGCAGAGTCTTTACCTGAGGATTGCACCCCCTCCCTTCCAGCTTTTCCCCTCGTTTTGCACAGTCTGCGAAGCTTTGTAACCATCGCAAGAGGGGCTTTGGATCATTCGGCATGTGGAAAAGCCCCAACCCTGAGAGTGTTGCCGGGGTGTTGGCTGAAAGAGAACGAAAAGGCTCACAAGAAAACTAAAAAGCACTTGTCTCTGGCTGGAGACGATGTCAAAAGAGCAGAAACATGTCCACAGATTTTTTTATTGACAGTTTGACGATCATGGTGGTGATGGTGGGAGGGGGGAAAAACGGGGGAAAGAATGTGGATACATGCATGTACATGCCTGAGATGGGTGCAAAATGGGAGATGAGATGGCGGTATAAGATAGGAGATGGGCCCGCATGCTGCAGCCATTTTCTGGAAACAAATTTTATCGATATATCGGATTTTTATACCCCAATAGGGTCCGCGGGGGATCGGCCCCCCCCNNNCCCTCCCCCCACAATATATCACAATCACCCTAAGAAGGAAGTCTATCTTCAAGCGCGGGCGCGCACGCGTACGTTAACATTATGTGTTGATATTTTTTTTATATTTTGTTAGATTCTTGTATGAATTTTACAGTCAGATTGTCTTTTTTCTACCTTCCATGCTCTGGGCTCTTCGGCGCATATATGTAGATATACATGCAAATAAGTATATGCAAACTCTATTAGGGTAATGGACTATTTTATATAGGGTTTATTCATGTATTGCTGGAGCTCTAATTTTTAGATTACGTTTCGATTATGCAGGCATACAGAGTAGCACCATTGACGCATGCGCCAGTCTACGGTAAGTCACAATACTGACGCACGCAATTCTATGGCCAGTCATAATACTGACGCACGTAAGTTTACGGCAAGCTACAATACTGACGCACACAAGTCTACGGCCATACAGTCACAATCCTGATGTACGTAAGTCTACAGCAAGTCATAATACTCATGCACGCAAGTCTACGCACAATACTATCATTATACTGACGCACGCAAGTCTATGGCAAGTTATAATACTGACGTACGCAAGTCTACAGCAAGCAACCGTTAATTGACGCATGCTGGTCTCTCACGTAGGCTCCATGGGTCAACAACTCGCGGTGTATGTCTCTGACACACTCTGTATTTAAGTCATCGGGCCATGACACACCAATGATGGTGATTACTCTCCGTTTTTAAATCGTTTGAGCCTTCGTAAACTCTCCGAAATGACACGCTCCGCAAAACACACTCCGACTTTAGGCTAGACTTTAGGTCCTCAGCTCTGAACTCTCCGGGAGTTAGTGACCCACGGTAGGCTCTATATCAGCCCTCAAACTGATCGACCCTAGACGGTCTCAGCTAGTAAAAAACATATTAAAAAAAAAAAGAAATCGCTGCAGCCGGCTGCAGCAACATAGAATACCAACTTTGCCGAGACTCTCATCCCCATTGCATCCCCAACTTGTTTGTAATGAGTGACTGCAAACGAATGCTTCTCCGATTGATTGACAGTTTTTAATGCTCTTAGTAGCTTTTCTTAATTAGCCATCTCCGCTATCTCTGAACACAAGTTCAGAATCCCTATGCGCGTGGGCAGTAGGCAAAAAGGCAAGGAGACAAGCCTTCGCACAGATAGTCAAGAATATACACACACAATCA
Source organism: Chromera velia (assembly GCA_018398765.1). NCBI lineage: Eukaryota > Chromeraceae > Chromera > Chromera velia. Next base: position 25,315 of record JAHBMJ010003829.1, on the reverse strand, counting down.
TAGACACCAGATGGGAGCTTGTGTCAAAAAAATATGACTGCAGAGAAGCGGAAGCACCGGTTGAGCGGGAAGCAGTCTCCATCCAAGATCTTTCTGTATGGCACAGTGACTCATTAAGCAGAATTTTCTGAATGGTTCGTCTCCCCACTTCCACCCCACTGATGTCTCTTTAAGCGCACGTGACCAACTGCAGCTGGTAGTCTCTCGTATTTCTCCCTCTCCCTCTGTGTGTCCTTCCTGCCTCCCTGCGCCCTCCTTTCCTCTCTTCCTCCCTCAATTTATTTCAGTTTCATTCCAGATTTTATTTTAGATTTCTCCTTCCCTCAAGTTTCATTCCAGATTTCAGTTTCAGTTTATTTGAGAGCAGGTGCTGCAAGTGACAGGGCCCCGGCACCATTCCGCAGACGAGTAGAGCGGGCCGATTCTGGCGGCTCCTAGAAGAACGTCGAGCCCTTCCTACAGAGAATAGAAGAGAAAGCCAGCCGCAATAGAGCAACTGTGGAGACGCTTGACTTGATTCAGAAGGACACAGAGGAGCTCTCCGTAGAGTGGCACCTGGCTGTGACCTAGGGTGAAGATTATGTGGACATTCAGGGAATGGGTGCGGGCCGGTACGGGCAGAGACGGCAGGGGCACGCTTTGCCCCCGAGATCCCCTGAGGTGCCGCCTACTCGGACTGCCCGTCTCTGTCTGAAGAGGCCCAGGGCCCTCTGCCTGGGGGTCTCTTGCCACCTGCCCGGATTAGCAATGCCCGTCTCTGTCTAAGGGGGGGCCCTCTACCTGGGGGTCTCTTACTGCCTACTCAGACTGCTCATCTCTATCTAGGGGGGGGGCCCTCTGCCTGGGGGTCTCTTGTCGCCTGCTCAGACTGCCCGTCTCTGTCTGAGGGGGGGCCCTCTGCCTGGGGGTCTCTTGCCGCCTGCTTGGACTGCCCGTCTCTGTCTGGGGGGAAGCCCCCCATCTGAGGGTTCCCGGCTGCGCTGCTGGGCCGGGTCTGCGAGCTTTCATCTCCCTCCTCCTGGCCTGCGAGCAGCTGCAAATAAAAGGGACGAAAGAAAGGGAATGGAAAGCCAAATGAGGGGAGAAGATAAATAATAAATAACAACTAGTTTTGAGTTTTGGACAAAACGCTGGTCCAGGACGCAAGGGCAGGGAATTAAGGGAGTTTCATAGCTAAAGCTCAGGTGTCTGAAGTTTTTCTGTAAAAAAAGGTCTTCATTGTCTTCTCACTATTTTTGCGGCTCCGCATGTCAGAAAGAAAACACATACACCACAAGTTCGATATTCACTGGACTAGCTTGCAAAAACAGAGGAAAAGGAAATGAGAAAGACGGACTTTACATGGGCTCTCCTTGAGGGAGAGTAACTTAAAGGGAGAGTTACTGTTGGAAGAATGACAAAAACACAAAAGAGAAGGGGGATTAATAAAAGCACACCATGCGAACGGTTCTGCTGCTCTTAGACTAGTCTAGTACAGAGAACAGAAATGAACAGAAGAGAAAGCTAGCCCTAACAGGGGACTATGGAGATGCTTGACTTGATTCAGAAGGGCACAGCTAGAGGAGCTCTAGGAAAAGCTTTCCGTAGAGTGATACCTAGCTGGCTGTGACCCAGGGTAGAGATGATGTGGACATTCAGGGAGTGGGTCACCGTGCCATATATATTAATATACTGTGCGGGCCGGTGCGGGCAGAGACTGTAGGGGCACGCTTTGTCCCCGAGGTCCAATCAGTTCCTGCATGGAGAAAGTCTGATGAATGCATTTCGCAGTTGGTAAGGCTGTTGTATGAGGAACTGTGTGTCATGTTCTCCAAATGAGGCTACATGGGGAGTTTCTGTCTAGGAAACACCGCAACGATGCAGTGTCTGGCTGCCCTGTACGGATTCGCAAAGAACCTGAAGGCATTGTTTCATTTTTCTGTTGACTGGCCACATGGCCTGGCTAGACGGCCTGGCTGCCCTTTTTTCAGGAGAAGGCATTTATACGAGCACGATTAAAAAAAATAGAAAGGAGGACAAAGTAAATGAGGAAAAGGGGCGGGAGGGAGGGGGAGGGGAGAAGGAAGTAGAGAGGGACGACCTATTCATCCAGAGTCCTATCTTGAGTCTCGGTTTTGCCGAAGATGCAAATTTAGGGGGAGTCATCTGCCAAAGAAACTTTTTGGGCGAGAGTAGCTACGTGGTCGGTCAATTTTTTTTTTTTCCTTTTCTTCCTTCGTTCCCTGCTGCAGATTTTATTCTTCTGGTTGCTGGCATGTTCTCTTTCCTCATCGCTTTCCGAGTGGAGTTCTCCTGTCAGTTGTCTTTCCATTTCTTTGATTGACGTGCCACGGCAGCCGGAGGACCAGATATACTCACACACATGAGAACACGCACATATGCATACATACACATAAGAGAGAGAGAAGAGGGGGGCGAGGGCGGGCAAAGGGGGAGAAAGAGACAGATTCTCATGCACACATGCGTATGCGCATAATCTTGAGACGTTTTTGCACATAAATTCTGGTGAGTGATATGCAGGGACAAGTTTTTGAGAAGAACGGAAGTTCGAGGTTATAAAAGCAATCGGCTAACCAGGAGATAGATAGAGAGAATGTCAAAGAGGGAGGGAAGCAAAAGAGGACATGCAAGGACCCGTTGGACGAGACGATACACTCCCTATTCCCCAAGATGTCAGAAGGTCAGACTGACAGGTAGACAGACAGGGAGTAGAGGAAAGAAAAGTATTTCTATCCTATACACCTTTTGGAATGGTATTAGAACAGACAGAGCAAAGCGAGAAGAGCATCATCTCTCATGTGTCTCTTGTGAGACTCAGTGCACCACAACAGACAATGCATGTCTTCTCTTGCATCTACATGCCACGATGAGTAAGTCATTGTCGCCCCATACCGCCTGCTCCTTTCCTTTTCTCACCATACAGGAGCCCTGAGGAGGCACTCGCAGTCTGAGGGGTTTTCGGACGCTCGGTCGAAACTCGACGTGAACCTCGGTCGTATGTGTGGGAAGGAATCAGAACCAGAGCCGATTGTGGAGACGGAATTTTTGGGAAAATCTGAGTGTGAGGACGTCGAAGAAGAGGCTTATGAAGATAAAGATGAGGAAGCAGATGGAAGACATCAGTTAAAAGCAGAGAAAGAGGAGGAGTAAAAAAAAAAGAATGCAATTAAGGAGAGGGATATCATACTTATACATCAAATAGTCGGGGTCGATTCATCTTAAAAGAGGAAGAATTGGGAACCGGGCATCAAATTGGCACTTAGATGAGAACACGTCTGCATGATTGAGCCTTCATTTTCATATCTTCCCGTCCAAGCCCTGCGCTGAATGTGTTTCGTCTCTTCCTTTCCGCCCCTGGCCCGTGACCGTGACCACTTTGTGGTTTCCTCTGGTCAAATGTGTGTGATCTAGCTTGTTCGATGTCATCGATGGTTTCTAAACAGGCTGAAGGAAGAGTCTCTTAACCAACCTCCTTCCCTTTCTTTCTGTCTGTCTCAAAAGATCTTTTAATTTTTCCTGCAGAAAGAATTAAAAGATCTTTTAAAGAGTGCAATTAAGGAGAAGGATATCATCCTGATGCATTAAATGGTCGGGGTTGATTCATCTCAAGGGAGGAAGAATTGGGAACCGGGCATCAAATTGGCACTCAGATGAGAACACGTCTGCTTGATCGAGCCTTCATTTTCATGTCTTCCCGTCCGAGCCCTGCGCTGAATGTGTTTCATCTCTTCCTTTCCCCCCCTGGCCCATGACCATGACCACTCTGTGGTTTCCTCTGGTCAAATGTGTATGATCTAGCTTGTTCGATGTCATCGATGGTTTCCAAACAGGCTGAAGGAAGAGTCTCTTGACCAAACTCCTTCCCTTTCTTTCTGTCTGTCTGTCCAGTGGCCCACTCTCTCCGGGACCCTTCTACCCTGAACCCCTGTCTTGTTTTTGATCGCTCTTGATAGATACGTCCAGAAGGTGCTGTATGGAAAGGCGAAGGCAGAACTTCAAACAGAACACTTGGTGACGCTCCGTCAAGTAGCCAGGGGATGCATATCAGGCAACATAAGTATCAGTTAAGCGTGATATGAAAAGAAAGCAGTTAACCTTAGAAGATCCAACGATATCTATTGCAAGGATTAGAAATCGGGTATGCAGACCCATGCAGTCGGAAAAAACGTTCACACGAATGAAAACAGTCGGGCAAGAATGAAGGACCCTGTCCGAAGAGGCAACATTTAAAAAAATTTAGAAAAGGAGGAATATGTGAAGGATGCATGGTCGCTCCAACCATTTTTGAACTGGTCTCACTTCATACAGACACAAAGTCTTTGCTCCAGCCGTTCATGCGTTATTGCTGCCACTTTCTTGCAAATTGTCAGTTCATGCACTGTGTCTGCTTATCTGCATGCATGGATGGATCCCTCTGTTCCTTTCCCTATCCGTCTGCTTGTCTGCATGCATGGACGGATCCTTCTGTTTCTCTCCCTGTCCGTCTGCTTATCTGCATCCATGGACGGATCCCTCTGTTTCTCTCCTTGTTCGTCTGCTTGTCTGCATGCATAGACGGATCCCTCTGTTTCTCTCCCTGTCCGTCTGCTTGTCTGCATACATGGATGGATCCCTCTGTTTCTCTCCCTGTCCGTCTGTTTGTCTGCATACATGGACGGATCCCTCTGTTTCTCTCCCTGTCCGTCTACTTGTCTGCATGCATGGACGGATCCCTCTGTTTCTCTCCCTGTCCGCACACATGTATAGATGTGTATAAGAGTCTGTGTGTGCCTGCAGAAGCCTTCCTGATGCTCTTCATGGCTAGTACCTTCATGTTACGGAAGGGGGGGGTACCAGCCAGGCCCAGCCTCAAGGTAAGCACACAGTCTCTGCCGGTCTCTCAATTCTCTACCTTGTCTGGTACTGGCCGTCCCCGAGCAACTCTCATCTGCGCATCCCCCTCAGTCTCTACGCTGTCTGCGTGTCAGTCGACCGTGTTGCATGAGGTCTTTCTCTCTCTCTCTCTCTCTCTCTCTCTCTCTCTCTGTGTGTATGTGTGTGTGTGTGTGTGTGTATGTGTGTATGTGTATGTGTGTGTGTGTATGTGTGTGTGTGTATGTGTGTGTATGTGTATGTGTATGTATGTGTGTGTGTGTGTGTGTGTGTATATGTGTGTGTATGTGTGTGGCGCTTGCAAAGTGGGCCGTCTCAAACAAGATGAAAAATTGACTCGCACACATATACAATGGGAACAGCGCCACTCCTAGCCAGGCGGAGTACGTGCAACAGTTTTTGGATGTGTGCACCAAGATACAACGAGTAGAGGCGGCCCTGGGCTTCCCTTCAGAGGCCGACCCCCAGGGGTATAGGGGCAAGGATAAAGCCTGGCTGCAGTCGCTTCTCTTGCAGATGATGACTGAAAAGAACTGCCTCTTTGACCGCCTTCCGCGAGAGTCTGATCAAGTGCCCTCACTTTCCGGTTGGTAGTGTTTTGTTTGCTGATGTCGGGTTCTCCTAGGTCGGTAAAACGTCTCAGAGGATTTTATGCCCTCCCTCCGCATGCTAGTCTGCATATATGCGAATTAATTCTGCTGAGCATGCATACCGCTTGTATCCTTTAGGTCTGTGAAGGGGGAGGTTCAGACGCTACATGCATGTCTGAGGCCTGAAACCTACCCATTGCAATTTGTCCGTGTATGTCTGCATTATAGTGTGATATGTGCAACTCGTTCCGCATGCCCAGATGTTCTTATTGTTCTTGTCTGCGTTTTTGTTTTTCCGTTCTTTCTCTGCATCGATGCGCTGTTTGTTCTAACAGGTCCGGCACATCTAGAAAGAAATTCATCTAAGAGAACAGCCAAGACGGAAGTGTCAGGTACCTCGTCAAGCCCCTAAAAAAAAATGAAATACAACCGGCCGCGGTGCGAGCATAGTCAGGAAAAGTACTACTGTATGGATTGTGGAGAGAAGGGAGTATGTGAACATGGAAAGCGTCGCAAAACTTGCACTGATTGTAAAGAAAGCGGTATCTGTGAGTACGGAAAGCAATGTGCTGACTGTAAAGATTGCAGAGGGACAGGAGTCTGCGACTATGGCCTAGGGCGTCTCTACCAGCAGTGCATAGAATATCAATGTAGAAAGGATCCACAAAAGTGTGAACACGCCAAGAGACGTTTTTACTGCAAAGACTGTGGCGGAAAGGGCATCTGCGAGCACGACCGCCTACGTTTTTACTGCAAAGACTGTGGTGGAAAGGGTTACCGTATCTGCAAGTACGACCGCCTACGTTCCAGGTGCAAAGCATGTCGTGTGACCAGTAGGGTGAGCAGCACCTTAGGCCGCCTTAGGCAGTGCGCGTTGTTGTGGCACGGATTGTAGTGGGAGTCGTGACTCAAAATTTCATACCTCTTTCTGCGTGACACTGTCTTGTGCCTGGAGGCAGCTCTTCTTATTTTTTCTTTCTTTGCATCTCTGCACGTGCGAGCAGCTACACGTCGTTTGTATTTGAACTTCACCAATTCAATTTTTACAGGCAGTTCCGCCCCACTCGCTCCCATGGCATCTACACCAACACTGTCAGCTTCCTTCAGTGATGCCGAGACAGCACTGACAGGTGGTCGAAGATACATCGGTACATGTTTAGAGCGATGACTTCTCTAGAGCCCGTTTCTAGGGCCTGTGTACGGCAGCGCTATGCCTCTTTTCACATAACCCCCCTTCCCAAGGGCCTTCCTCCTCTTGGGTACTCGATATCCACAGCCGCTCTCAATCGACCACATGCATGACCTTTGTGTACAGGTCTCAGACTTCAGCTGTATCAGCTGTCTCTGTTTATTTTCTATATTATTTATTTTATTTGTTTGTAGAATTTTTATGTATAAAAGTAAATATACGCCCTTTGTATGCAGGTCTTGGCCTTCAGTTGTATCAGCTGTTGTGCAGGACGTCAAACCATCTCCGTGTCAGAGTCATGCAGATGGTCAGTTGTTTATGCATGGCATTTTCAAAATGGTTTGTGTCGGGGAGCGTGTATGAGTAAGTTTCTGTTGTTAAGGAACATCAATGGGAGACTAGATGGGAGATAGAAATGCCGTTGCCTGGTAACTTTATTGGATGCTTTGTTCACTCACAGTCCCTCCTTCCCCCTTTTTTTTCTTATTCTTCATTCCTCTATCGTTTTTTTGTTCCTTTATTCATTCTGTTTGTTTTTTATCTTTTGGGTATTCTTGCTGCATGACGAAATGTCACAGAACTATGTCACTGAATGAAAGTAAAGAGAAAACCATTTTAGCTGTAAACTGGCTTCAAATCGTCCCTCCACTCCCAGTTCGGACACGAACCTGCTTCATTGGCACCTGTTTCATTACCTCTGGATCTGATTGTCCGGTCTTGTTTTTTTTCTCTTTTTCTGTACATCTCTACGAGTGTTGTCATCTTTTGGCAGGCTTTTGCTGCTATTGCGTTGTGTGTGTGATCTTTTTATCTTTTTATCCTTTTCCAAAGCAGTTTTTGATAATAAGATTCCCTGCCAAGCCGCTGCCGCCGCCGTGGCTGCATCCAGCTCTTCGTCTTGCCCTTCCAAGAAGCCTGCCAGTACACCACTTCGGCGTACCTTGCCAGCACGCCCTGGAAGAGATGAGACAATCACATGAATGCGGAGTATTGCTAAACCTAAGGACGCCGACGAGCCGAGCAATGGAGAGGCCAGGTTGCTTGACAAAGCGTGGGACATGGAAATGAAAGACGTACAACAAATAAAACCATGGTGAGCCACAAAAAGAAAAAAAGATGTAAAAGATCTTGCTCTGTTCTGCTTGTTCCACCTCTCAGTCTTTGGTTTATCAATAGTCAGGAGAATGTCTCAGCACCTCAGCACACCATACGATATCATACGGCATGCACCTGCGACTGCAAAGCTTTGCAAAACCACCTCGGGCGTGTATGCATGCATGCATATCCACTTACTTCCTTCAGGCCTTCAGCGTTCCTTATGTTCCTTCATAAGACTGTCTATAAGGACACTCATTTCACTGTTGTCCGTTGGAGTGACTGTTGCAGGAAATCGTGGGGACGGCCTTTAAGACAGTGATTGGAGAGAGCTGAGAAGCATTCGCTTGAAGAAAGCTGCTTCAGGGGGTCTCCGGGTTGGGCTGGCGCTAATGACACATGATTTACCAGACTTGGAGGACTTCTTCAAGTACCATGAGTACATTGGTATCTCGAAAGTATACATTGGATTTGAATCAGAGAGAGAGGAAGATGAAGCTCTTGTAAAGGCTATGAATTACAAAGATCGGTATAAGAACGACCCTTTTGTGCGTGTGGTCAGTAAGAAGGAAAGAAAGGAACGGGGAGGGCATAGAAAAGTAGAGATCAGACAGGACAAGGTGGTTTAGCTGGCTTTTGCAGCGATGCAAAAAGACGGCGTGGACTACTTGTTCCATATTGATGATGATAAACTTCTGAACATCGATGATGTGTCGCGTATACACACGACAGTAAACGGCCACCCCAAGTGGGAACGGTACTCGGGAAGATCGTCACCCACTTTGAAGGAGATGAAGGAGACGACGCGGGGGAGAAGACGGGTAACAAAGAGCTAGTAGGCTATGTGTTCCCAAACTTTGAAGCAATCCCTGGCCGCCTAAAGACCCTTGCACCTTTCCAATGCACGAAGTACGGGAGTTCATCACCAATCCAGAATACTTTTATACATACGTACGCTCAAGGAAAAATTAGAAAATCATGCACAAGCCTTACGTTGCAGCAGTGTGCAGCTGGTGCATGACTAAAAACTGGAAGGCCCCACACCTAGCCCCACATATTTGTGCTGATAAAGACCGACCCAGAGAGGGTCATAAAGGAGGTGAACCTCACTTCTCGTGTTTTTCAAAAAAGTGACTTTAGGTTTTTGTTAGAAGAGGAAGCTAAGAAAGAGGTTCGCGAAAAATGGGTAAAGTGCAAAGTTGATTGCTATGATAGTGCAGAGAAATGGAAAACTGGGCTCTCTTTGCAAGAAGAGGGTTCTTTTGCATGGAACAGGACAGAGGCAATCGATACAAGTCCCGCTGAACTCCTTCGTCGCTTTTGTGAATTATGAGTCAGACTTATGGAAAGTAGTATACTATTATTAAGAGAACATGCAGAGTCAGTGTAAACTCTGTAGTCATTCCTTCTTTCCTTCCATCTTTCTTTCATGATTCCTTCCTTCCTTCGTTCTTTCCTTTCTTCCTTCATTTCTTCCTTCCTTCCATCCATTTCCTTCTTTCGTTCCTTCTTTCCTTCCCTCGTTCCTTCCTTCTTTCGTTCCTTCCTTCCTTCTTTCGTTCCTTCCTTCATCCCTTCGTTCCTTCGTTCCTTCGTTCCTGCCTTCTTTCGTTCCTGCCTTCCTTCGTTCCTTCCTTCCTTCATTCCTTCCTTTCTTCCGAATCCTTCGTTCCTTCCTTCCTTCGTCCCTTCTTTCCCTCGTTCCTTCCTTCTTTCTTTTGTTCCTTCGTTCCTTCTTTCATTCCTTCCTTCCTCCTTTCCTTCGTCCCTTCCTTCCTTTGTCCCTTCCTTCCTTCCTTCCTTCCTTCGTTCCTTCCTTCTTTCCTTCGTTCCTTCCTTCTTTCCTTCGTTCCTTCCTTCCTTCGTCCCTTTGTTCCTTCGTTTCTGCCTTCCTTCATTCCTGCCTTCCTTCGTTCCTTCCTTCCTTCGTTCCTTCCTTCCTTCGTTCCTTCCTTCCTTCCGAATCCTTCGTTCCTTCCTTCGTTCTTTCCTTCCTTCCTTCCTTCCTTCGTTCTTTCCTTCCTTCCTTCCTTCCTTCCTTCCTTCATCTCTTCTTTCCCTTGTTCTTTCCTTCTTTCTTTTGTTCCTTCGTAACGGTACCTTCCTTCGTTCCTTCCTTCCGAATCCTTCGTTCCTTCCTTCATTCTTTCCTTCCTTCCTTCCTTCCTTCCTTCCTTCGTCCCTTCCTTCCTTCGTCCCTTCCTTCCTTCCTTCCTTCCTTCCTTCCTTTGTCCCTTCCTTCCTTCCTTCCTTTCTTCTTTCGTCCCTTCCTTCCTTCTTTCGTTTGTTTCTTTCTTCCATCCATCTATTTCCTTCCTTCGTTCCTTCCTTCGTTTCTTCCTTCCTTCCCTCGTTCGTTCCTTCCTTCCCTCGTTCCTTCCTTCCTTCGTTCCTTCCTTCGTTCCTTCCTTCGTTCCTTCCTTCATTCCTTCCTTCCTTCGTTCCTGCCTTCCTTTGTTCCTTCCTTTGTTCCTGCCTTCCTTCGTTCCTATCTTCCTTTCCTTCGTTCCTTCCTTCCTTCGTCCCTCCTTCTTTCATTCCTTCCTTCGTTCCTTCGTTCCTTCCTTCCTCTCTTGCTTCCTTTGTAATGCTTCGTTCCTTCCCTTCTTTACCCTTCTTCTTTCATTTCTTCTTTCCTCGCTTCCTTCCTTCCTTCTTTCCTTCCCTCCTTCCTTCCTTCCTTCCTTCCTTCTTTCCTTCCTTCCTTCCTTTCTCCCTTCCTTCCTTCCTTCCTTCCATCCTTCCTTCCTTCCTTCGTTCCTTCTTTCCTACGTTCTTTCATTCCTTCCTTCCTTCCTCTGGATCAAAGTATTTTAAATTTAGTTTTAAATCTAATATTTCACTAGATTCCCAGCTGAAATCCCTTAAAATTCCTAGTAAAATTCAGTAAAATTCTTGTTAAAATCCCATAAAATTCTGAAGAATCCTAGTCTAAAATCTCATAAAATCGTTGATTTAAATCCTTAATACTACCTGCGGGGTATGATTGTTCATTGTTAGGTTTATTTCTAATTTAACTCAAAACAGTAGTACATATCTAATATAAATTAATCATGTTTTTGTAAATGCCAAAAAACATCGAAAAGGGACTAAAACTAGGGCAAGAAGTATCCTAGGATCTACTTTCAAATAGGGTTGGTAAATGCCGTGGGTGATAAATGCCGTTATTGATACTAAACGTATAAATGGCACTGACCAACAACGATATTTATGTTTCAATACAGTGCCGACATTTCATAGTTTGCCTAGACTAATAGTGTTAATCTTTGACAAAAGTATACCAAAGTTGCTAAACTAGATGAACTGACCATCAAGAAACTATGACAATGCCTGTTTGATTTCTTTAACGACTTTAGGGAGCCAATCGCTAGAGAGGCGACGCCTGTTTGGAACCACTCGTTTTCTATGCTGTTGAAGGACCAAGCATTCCCCGACCATGCCAGGGCAAACAGTTGATCAAGCTGCTCTGCTGGGATTTCCATTGACACTTTTTATTCTTTTTCTGTCTAATTTTCTATGTCACCAGAAAAAGGAGAGATGAATAGATTAAGTATACGATGGACGGATTGCATGATAAGGGATAAAAATGGATCAATTAAAAACTTACGATGAACTCTTTGATCAATCATTGTATATTGATACATATATGCAGTATGAGAGAGACATCTCGATCGATCGGGCCGCATTAAAATATATGTTTATGCACATGCATGTATAAAAATTTAATACCAATTAACTGCATACATGTAAAAAACGCATATGCATGCGAAAATAAACGCTTTTTAAGTTTGCGCACGCGTTTTGCGCGTCTAATCCATTGATATCTGTATACTGCACACTAAATGCCACTTTGGCTACAAAATGCCGTTTCAAATGCCGATGTCGGCATTAGAGGTGTTGCAAATGTGGACATTCAGCACTGACGGCATTTACTAACTTGGGGGGGCATTGACTTAAAGTTTGTTCTTAGCATCTGGCCTATACGTCTTTCATCTCTTCCTTCTGTCTTCGTTACTGCTCTCGCTGCTAGCTCTCTCTCTCATGCGACCTCATACTTGACACTCCTCCGTCCGAATGCCTTCTTCGGTATTTGCTAAGTACTTCCTATCCCTCAGTCATAACCAGTGCACTGCCTACTCCTCCTTCCTCCCAGCCCTCCCCCTACACTCCTCTGGTCCCCTGAATGTACGCGCTTGCCGCTTTCAGGTGAGCAATCTACAGTCGAGCTCAGATCCGGCCGCACGTCTTGCTCACGTGTTGCCCCCATTTCTTATTCAATCGCTCTGCCACCCTCTTCAAGAATATCTTAGCCTCCCCCTCCATCGTTCCGTCGACTGCACTCACGAGTGGGGTGAAATCGCACCCTGTGTCCACGCTTGCCTGCCCATGTTTCCTCTTCTTTTCTTCTGCTGCTGCTTTGAGGGCTTGAGTCCAGGTCACCTTCTTCCTCGAGGCGGCGTGTGGGTTTATCACCCTAGTATCGAAAATTACCAGCCTCTGTGGAGCATAGGCCCCCCGAACTTAGCGCTGGACATCCCTGCACCTCCCCTTCCTCCCTAATAATCGGCTTCTTTGCGTGAACCGCTCCTGCGGGGTATGTTTCCGCTGCTAGACTCCCCCATGTGCGGTTGACTTCGTCATGTTGTAGTGTGGGCAGTCCCCCTACTGGGCAGTTAAGGGCGTGTTGCAGACTCTACCTTCCTCCACATCCCTTACATCTGCTCTTTAGAATCTCTTCCCCTACTCTCCCCTGATATTGGATTGTCATCGCATCCCGGAATTTGTCTGGGCTGAGATTCATTCCGTGTTCCTTCAGGGGGGTGGCCGTCAGCCATCCTGACTGCCTCTTTTCTTTTGACTGCCTGACTTCCTCACACTGGTCCTCACTGGCTGCCTGCCCTAACTAGCTGCCTAACCTCTCCCACTCCTTCTCTACTGCTTCTTTTACTGCTTCTTTATGGGCTGCCCTTGCCTTCTGCCCCGTCTTCACATGCTCGTCTGCGTCTATGTCCTCTCCACGAAAGATGGCCTCTGTGATCGCTTCACTGGCTGCGGCTGAGGTCTTGTAGTCCCTATCCGCTGTTTCGGTGGGTTTGGGGATGCCTAGGCCTAGCAGTCGGACCGGGAGGGCGGTAACATCTCTCAGCCACACGTCATACTGGGTGGGGGGCCCTCCGTTCCGTCGTCCTTTCATCAGGACGGGGATGAGGCGGTCTCTGATTATACCTTCCAGCTGCCCCATCTGTTCCCCCGCCCCTGGCACTACCCGCGCCACAAACTTCCATTCGTGTTGCAGGGATTTGGAACATGTTGCGTATGCTTCGTGTGGGGCAAATTCTGCTGCCATTTTACTAACCCTACTTTCAAAATTGTAATAAAAAAACAAAATTAAGCTAGATTTTAAAGCTAGTGTTAGTTTCACTTTTCGTGAACTTATGATTCTTGGTGCATGATTAACAACTTTGAATTCAACTCGAAATTTTATAAGGTGCATGCGTTTTCGTGTGACATAAACTCTGCTCGAGATTCAAGTGAAAAAAAATAAAAGGATGTGATCGACTTCTTGATGATGATGATGATGTGACTAAACCCGCCAGCCATCGTATCCCAATGGCAAAGGGCAGTCTGTGAGCATTCATGTCATATTGCTTCTTACTGGCTATGCATAACTGTATGCTGAATTAACTGTGCATGTCCCCAGCTAGCCAGAATATTCTGCAACGACAGCTAGCGAGCCTGGTTTCACATTTTTGAGCTAGTTTTCGATGGTGCCGTCATGTGCCAATGTGCCAGCCACGGAAGTTGACGGAACTAAACATCGCTTTGTGTGCGGTTATCCCTTTCCCTTCCCCCTGTCCCTCTCGACCCGTGTGAATCCAGCCATTGTGTTGAAGTACCCCGCAGTGCTCCTCTGTCTCTCTGCTGCCAACGCCGCGGCAGCTGCAGGGTCGACCAGGTGCATCCCCTGGACTGGAGTCATCACCAAAGAGGACTGCGTGCCTCCAGTCAGCACACCAGCGTCCACTCCACTCGCGGCAGCCGCAGCTGCTTTGGCAGCAAGCTGGCGAGACTTCTTTGCTGCAAACAGAGTGAAGCAAAGAAGGATGGAAAGAGGAAAAAAAAAGAGGAGAAGATACCTGCCGTCCATAGTTGCTTGCTGCAGATCAAACAAAGAAAGGAGAGACGAAAAAAGCAATTGCAAGCTAGGTGTTAAAACGATGGCCCCGGAGGCTTTCCGCGTGAATTGTCTGAAGGATTATTGCACAGGACACACACACACACACACACACACACATGGACGGACGGATGGATGAATGGACGGATGGATGGACACGGCACGGGGACAGACAGATGCATAGAGGGGACATGCATGAGCAAAGAAGTCTGCGGGGTGACTTTTCCTTTTCACACACACACACACACACACACACACAGAGAGAGAGAGAGAGAGAGAGAAGAAAGGAGAGAGAGAGAGGAAGGAGAGAGATAGAAGGAAGAGAGAGAAAAGGGAGAGAGAGAGAGAGAGAGAGAGAGAGAGAGAGACCAAAAGTGAGTGAAAGAAGCAACTGGAGGAAGGCACCAGCAGGAGAGACGGCGACAGACAAGAGGCGAAAGAGGAAAAAAACATGGAACCTACGACACACGTGAATGAACTGAAAAACGAAAGTCTCTCAACACAAGTATTGACTCACTGATTGGTCGTTGCACTTTGTTCTTTTTTGTCTCCACTCTCAACCGAGAGGTCCCGGTGCCCTGCCCGATCATCCCGAACCCCTCCCCTGCAGACAGGCAGGAATGTTCAGGCAGCCAGGCAGGCAGGCAGGCACTTTTATGCAGCCAGCCAGCCGATCACATGCCAACAGACAAATGGAGACAGTCATTTCATCCATGTGCACCCTCCTTCGTATTTGCCTGGTGCGTTTAATAATGGAGTGGAGAAACAGAATGTGCACGCAGGAGTCATGCTGAGGAACCCTGACGCTGAGGTGACTCTCTCTCGAAGGTTCAAATGAAATGACGAGTTTGTTTCATTGCCGTGGATCAAGAAAACTCAAAACAGGCAAAGAATGCAAAGGCCGATCGGGGGTCGGTCTCCTTTCTTCAAAAACAAGCTAAGCGCGCCGTCTCCAAAAACAAAGCGTGAGCTTTTCTATTCTCCTCTGTTCTTCGTTTTCTGGGCTAGGGCGACTGCATATGTGGTCTTCCTTGTTGTCAGCACCACAATCGTCTGTCTTTGTGCGCGCATATTCATTTCTCTTTTTGACTGCCGATTTATTCATCAGTCTACTCACTATTTTTCATGATTCGTCCTGTTTTCTCTGCATGTAGTTTTTTTTCCCGCCCGCCCGGAACCTCTGTGTCTGTCTGTCTGGAATTTCCCTGCATGCGTCTCTTTGGCTGCGTTTCTGTGTGTCCGTATGTTGAACGAACACCTGTTTGTCTGACCGAAAGTTTGTCTGCATGTGCCCTTGCTTCTTTCTGTCTCTCTCTACCTCTCCGATCCACCCACCAACCGAGGGCGAATTCACGCCCCTACTCACTGACTGACAGACCGACCGACCTGTCCCCCCATATTCCTCTTCTGCGTCCATCCCGAATTTGAGTCTGTTGGCCTGCTTTCTAAATTCACTCATCCCGTACTTCTCCTTCATGCGTCGGTGCCTGCACGCACACAGAAGAGAGAGAGAGAGAGAGAGAGAGAGAGAGAAGATAGAGAAGGAAGTACAAAATGCGAGATGAATCTCGGCACGTCTCGTGGAGATTCGAAAGATGAACGGAAAGAAACTCGGAACAGTTTTTCTGTCAGCTCTGAGAAAATGCGGAAAAGGTGAATGCATGCTTTTCAGCTTATGACTCTGGGTTCCTGTTGAATTGACGTGAAGGTTCGAATAATTGTTTCGGGGGAACCAACGGGCTCTCACCTCTTTCCTCCTCTCCTGTTCAGTTTGCGAAGAGGCGGGGCTGGGAGGGCTTTTTTCAGGGGGGCGGGAGGGGGCTCCATGTTCTTCCCGAGACTCCTGAAGATCTGCTCTCTCAGCTTCTTCCCCTCAGCGCCGTCCGTGCTCTGCCTGAACTCGTCTACCCTCGCAGCCAGACCGCACCTGCATCCCAACAAAAGAAAGCGGTGTTTCGGTCAGCGCACACACATACTTGACTACATGCGTGCAATACGACTAACACAAAAAAGCAAAAACAGAAGCAGACCACCGGAACCATGTGGCTTTCTTGTCACTCACATTCCTTGTTATTTGTGTGTCTGCCTGCCTTTCTGTCGGGATTTCGGGAAACAAGGCATAGACTGCGTCGGTTCATGACACGACAGGTGAGACAAAGGATGTGACATTTGAATTGCTGGGCTGGTAAGAAATCCTCCCCATACTGCTCGCTCTCTCACACCTCACCCATCCATCCATCGGTCTCTCCCTTTCCCCCTCCCTCTCATGCAGCTCTACTCACTTTCCTGTGACCAGCTTGATGGCCCTGTTGCGAAACTCTGCCGGTGTCCCCTGAATGATGTCGCTCTGCATGATCAATCCCTGCAGGCAGGCAGACAGATGCAGAGACAGACAGACACACAGACAGACAGACAGAGGTAGGTAACGGGAGTATAGAGAGCTATTTAGATATTTTTGCGGAGTACAGAGAGCAGCTGTTCATGACAGGGAGGGCGTCGGAGCGAGGATAGAGAGAACGTCTGAGGGGAGGAAGGGAAGGAACGGCTTCGTTCCGAGGAAGCACTCTTGTTGCCAATCGCAAGAGAAAGAGAAATGAGATTACACCATGAAAAGCACTTTCGATACATCTGCAAGTCAATGATAAAGAGGGTGGTCAAGACGGACAAACGGACCTGTGTCAATGTTGCGGAGGTCTGCGCCATCCCCATTGACGATTTCTTGGAACTTCCAATCAGCTGCAGAGTCGCATAACAACTTGAAGGGACACATTATTCGAACAAACGACCGCGTAGCGAAACTTTTCGTGTTTACAGAAGCAAAGAGTGTGCCAGAGGTGCTTAAAAAGCGACACAAGGAAAGACAGGGAGGACCAATCAGGCCAAAAGGAGGGGAAGAAGACGCTTTTTTTATTTTGAAGTCAGAACAGAAAGAAACCCCGATGAGCAGCGCAAAGCCTCCCTTAATTCCCTCTCTCTATTCCCCCACTCCGACCATGATGTTCTGGGCAGGCATCCTTGACAAAGCATTCAACCCTCCTGCATTCACACACACACACACACACACACACAGAGAGACACAGACACACACACACACACACAGAGAGAGAGAGAGAGAAGGGGGGAGGAAGAGAGAGACACGCGTACGCAGAGAGCATGAATGAGTGGACGATCATCGAAAAGAATGGCCAAAAGAATAGAGCCAGCCATACAGGGGGGGTGTTGTATACGCAGGAAGAGCCAAAAAGAGAGACCTGACGACAGGACGCAAAAGAGGGATACGTCCAGTTTCGAGAAATGCGCCCTTCACATGAGTCGTCAGGACGGAACCTGCCGTCTAAATGGTGACAAAAAAGGAGAACGAAAGAGACGCTCCCTCACACAAAAAGCAAACGCATGAAAAGACAGCCTGCATGCATCTCCGTCGCCNNTTCTCCCCCCCCCACCACCACACAGAGAAAGAAAGAAAGAAAGAAAGAAAGAAAGAGAGAGAGAGAGAGAGAGAGAAGGATCTTCCCTCCCCCTACTGACCAGCTTTTGTGATGAGTCGAGCTGCCAATGCAGACCCCAGAATCGACGCCAGGTTCGGAGCAAGGACGGTCATCCGAGATTCCAGGTAGGTCAACACCTAGACAGACAGACAGACAGACAGACAGAGGAACAGAGCCATCAGAAACAAGAAGAGAAGGAGACCAAGGAACAAGATAAAGCACAAAGAAATTGTTTCGAAAAACACGGCTCTAAAAGGGTTGGTGTCCTTTCCTTCTCTCCGCAGACAAATACTTGCATGGGCTTCTTTCACCTGAAAGAGAAGGGACGAGGAGAGGATCTCGCAGAGAGAGAGAGAGAGACGCAAGAAGGCATCTCCCTGCCTGCCAGCAGCACCCAGCAAAGCGAAGAGCCAACTAGAGAGCCCCATGCAGGGCGAATTAAGAGGCAGCCTAGACTGGACTGGACAGGACAGCAGTCCAGCCAGAGAGAGAGAGAGACCTTGCGGGAGAGGGACCGAGGGAGGGACATAGAGAGAGAGCCTGTCTGGATCTTTCTTACATATTCTTTCTTCTGCTGCTCATGCGCACGGACACAAAGGCAAGTAGGTGCATGCTAGAGATGCCCAAAGCAAATAGAACGTGCCCTTTTTGTCTACCTGCCTGCATGTCTGTCTGTCTGTCTATGTGCCTGTCTGTTTCCATTTCTGCCCCCTGATGGTCTGCCTGACGGAGTGACTGACTTCTAGTCTGAAGTCCGCCAGTTCCTGTGCCTCCACCACGGCCTTCAGGACCTTGTCCAGTTCCGCAGAGGGAAGGGGGGTGCCTGTTTCATTCATTCATTCATCTCGCACACAGGGAGGGAGGAAAACAAGAGAAGCAAGATTGAATGCATGAGTAATGGCTAGGCGAGAAGGCTGCAGCAAGGCAAGGTGAAAACACAAATACAGACAGCCACATGTGCTCGTCCTCATGCTTACAGGCACCTGCAGAGACAGACTATGCAGACAGACAGACAGACAGACAGCGGACAGAAACAGGCCAGACACAGGTGGACACACGGCGGCAAATGCCAGAGGGCGGAGCACCACCAGCAGACAGAGAGACATACAGATCCACGGAATTCTTTGTGCATGCATGTTCTTCTTTCTCACCTGCGGTCATTGAGGCCGTCACTTGAACGGACATGATTACCTGCACGCACCAGAGGGAGAAGCGAAGAAGGAGGTCCGAGCCACCACAATCCCTTTGTTTTCTCATCTAAGCTTCCAGAGCACAAAAAGTGGGAGAGAGAACCCCCGCTAACTTGACACCCACTACTGCGCCCACAGATTTTGAGCATTAGGCTTTTGCCCCACCCTCTCACCCACGAACCTGATTGGGGAGTATGTCTGTGAGGTCCACCTTGGTCAAGTCAGTCTCGTTCTGGACTCTCTGTACAACAGCTACGTAGGCCAGAGGTTCAAGAACTATCGAGTCGAGTTCCGGAAACTTTTTGCTGTAGATGTCCCTAATGAACTTGTGCACGTTTAAAATCCTGCATCATTGGAGGCAGGGAGGGAGGGAGTGAGGGAGGGAGGGGGGGAGGCGACACGCATGTTCTTCTTTTCTTCTCTTCTCTTCTCTTCCCTTTCTTCTCTTCTCTTCTCTTCTCTTCTCAACACATGAGATGATGCCGAATTCCCCTCTACACACGAGGAGCAGACAGCTATGACCCGACCCTTTGTGGACATTCACGACTCTCCTGGGAGACCCGAGGTGGGAGAGAGGGCAGAACAGATAGGCAGCAGGGCAATGAGGGCAGAGAACAAGAATGACAAGAGAGGAGACAGCAGCTGATAGACCGACCACCCAAAAAGTAGCTCTATCTGTATCGGTTGTCAGACTGACTGACTCTGTGTCAATGCGCACGACGAGGCCATTGCACTTCTCGATGAGCTCGTACTCTTCCTCACTTGGTCCTTCGAACTCCTCTTTTTCTTTTTCCCTCTCGATCTCTCCACCCTCCACAGGTGAGGAGGCTTCTTTCTCCTTCTCGGCAATGCCCTCCTCTGCCTCCCCGTCCTCTTCGTCCAACTTCTCTTTCGAGGTGATCGCACGCACTTGCTGCAGACACACAGACAGACAGACAGTCAGTCAGTCAGTCAGTCAGTCAGTCAGTCATGCATTCACATGAACGAATCTCCGCAAATACGTGTACGCCGAATCCAGAGGGGAAAAGCGCACGGACAGAGAGATGGGGCGACCAAGAGTGACAAGCCGGAAAGAGAAGCTGCAATCCCGAAGACTTTTTCCCCCGCCCATTTCTCTTCGACTCCAGGACTCTGAAAAAGAAATTTCACGTCAAACAGCCCATACACTGTTTCCATCGAGCACATCCACTTGTGCAGACACTTCAGCCACTCTCTGCGTCAGACAGACAGACAGACCCGCAGAAAGAACCCACTGAACCGACTCACCTCGATGATGTCCAGAAAGTCATCGTCCTGCGTCAAGCTGGAGGCCACTGCAGCACTTGCCTCTCTGGACTTGAGGTAGGCCTCCAGTGCGTCTACAATTTCTTCGTCCGCCTCCTCGAGGACTGCCGTCTCCTCTGTCTCCTGGTCAGCCTCCAGGTCCTCCAGGTCAAGGAGGAAAGAGTCAGCCAGCGTGGCCTGCAGACAATAAGATCCAATGAAATACGTGAAGAAACAAGCCATTTTATTCCGCAGAGATTTCCATGGACCGAGTCGTCAGGCACTGGGCAGATGGTTCATTGACTTGGAAATGAAAAGATTGGTTCAACTGCTGATTGGGAAAAAGACAAACTAAGGGGCCGACAGAGCCCAAAGATCATTTAAAAGCTGAACTGATACCTGATTGGACGGCCACCTGGCCGATTGGACGGCGGACTGACCATTTGGAATTCTCACGCAGAGCAGAGGGTTGACTGTTCACAGAATTCGGCAGCGCACTCGAAAATTAAGTTCCCTCGACTCCTTGTGGGGTCCTGACACGCTGTGTCAACGTCCTAGAGCAGTTCAGCTGGGCTGATAGGTGATGGTTGGGCCGGGTGAACTTGGGTAACCTGATTGTCCAGCGTTACCTCGAAGAAAGAGAACGAAATTCAACCTTTCCTCCCTTACAATTGCATTGTGTTCCTTGAATCCTGCGCGTGCGTCAACTCCGTGCGTGCGTCAGCCTTCACGGAAAACGCCTTCCGGGGCCGCCCCGGAAGGTGTTGCGGGGCCGGGCGGTGTTGCAGACGCGGCGACCCGTCGACCCAATTCGCCCATGGCGGTGGTGTTGCGGGACACACCTCAAAAATTCGTTTGAGTTCCTGCGATGTTCACAAAGGTCTCTCCTCAGTAAAATTTCCGCCCGCGGACAGGATTGGGATGTAGAAACTGTTCCGGACCTGGGCCCATATAGGAGAGCTGCCATCTGAGGAAGTGCGTCCAAGGCACAAAAATGCATGCAAACTTTTGTGGTCGTCCCAAAACGTCGATTCAATGTTTCACAGCTGTTGCAAGCAAAGCTTGTAGATCCAGCTCCTTCTCTCAATTAAACCATTCCTTTTTGGCATCTCTTCGGTTGTTTGTTTAGTCTGAGCTGCTTGCTGCTTCTTCTTCTACCTTCTATCAAGTAAACAGTATCCAAACAAAATGAAGTTCTTTGCTATTCCCGCTGTCTTCGCAGTGGCTTTCGCCCAGAAGAAGGGCTATGCCCCTGCTCCTCTGTCCTGCCCTTCTGGTTTCGACCTGGTGGGAACTGACTGCGTTCAGACCATCTCTGCCCCCTACGAGACTTCCCAGATCGCCAACGTGGTCGAGGTTGCTCCTGAGAAGGCTTGCCCCAAGGTTAGTAGTGTGGGTCTGTGTGTGTGTGTGTGTGTGTGTTCTCCTACCACGGCGTCTCCTCCGCCCTTCGTCCTTAACTCACGCCTTTGTGTCCTCATCTGACTGCAGGGCTCTACCATGTCTGGCAAGACCTGCGTCTCCACTGTGACTGTGCCCAAGGAGGCCAAGACCCACACCACCGAGGCCCCTGTGCTCTCCTGCCCCAAGGGCTCCCAGGGCCCTGGCGCTAACGGAATGTGCACCGTCACCAAGGCTGAGCGTCAGGCCACCACTGAGCCCCGCAAGGTGCCTGATCAGTCCACCACCATTGCTAAGGCTCCCTATGAGGTCACCGTCTCCAAGCCCATGTCTGTCCCTGGTGCCCCCGTTTGCCCCAAGGGAACCGTTCAGGATGCCAACGGCAACTGTGTCGTGACCGGCACTACCACTGAGTTCTCTCAGGTTGCCGAGACTCAGACCGTCTCCATCCCTGTGAACACCCCCTCCTCCTACTCCGAGTGCCCCCCCGGCACCACTGGATCCAACGGCAAGGGAGGTGACTGCACTGCCACTACTTCTTACCAGTCTGTGGAGCAGAACCTGTCCGAGAAGACCGTCCGTATCCCCACCCTGGAGTCCAAGGTCTCTGCCTTCACCCTTCCCGCCACCGAGATCGTTCAGGGAAGGAAGTGCCCTGACGGCACCACTGCCAACAAAGACGGCACCTGCACCCTCACTCTCACCAGATCCGCCCTCGAGTCTTATGAGGTTGTGGTTGACGCCGAGTCCCCTGTCATCGAGGAGTTCCCCCAGACCCTCACCCTCACCAAGTCCTTCCTCGTCCCCTCTTACTACTGCCCCCCTGGCACCACCCCCTCCGGGTGCGCCAGCGGCATGACCACCAGCACTTCTTACTCCAAGAAGGGGGCTTCCTCTTCCACCGCCGAGTGCGCTGACGCCTCCCTCATTTGCACTGTCACCCTCCCCTCTGGCACTCCCGTGACCACTTCTGCCCCCAAGACCGTCAAGAAGGCTCGCTTCGAGAAGAAGACCGTGACTGTCCCCGTCACCCGTGTCGAGTCTTACCCCGTTGAGTACTGCCCCAAGGGCACTACTGAGGATGCCAACGGCAACTGCGTTGTGTCTGTGACCACTCAGCACCCCGTCACCCACACTGATTCGCACACCGAGTGCCCCCCTGGCTCTGAGTTCCACAACGGCGGCTCCAAGGCTCCCAAGTGCAAGAAGCCCGTCATTGTCACTGTGCCTGCCACCCAGCTCCCCGGTGACATGAAGAGCAAGACTCCCGTGTACTCCTGCCCCTCTGGCACCACCCCCGTGGGAGAGGGACCTGAGACCGTTTGCGCTACTCGCACGTCAGTTTCTGTGCTTTTTTCTCATCTCTCTCTGTCTCCTTCATCTCTGATTTGTTTTATTCACCAGCCTGGTTCAATTAAATCAGTTTCCAGAGGCGTTTTGTGTGGAGGGTGACATCACAGCTCTATCAGGTTTTCTTCCATCTCGACAGTGTTTCTCCACAAGTTTCTCTCCTGTTGACTCAGTATTTCTACATCCTGACTTCATTCTTCCACACATTGTTTCTTTCTCTTGCAGTTGGGAGGATGTCCCCGCTGAGACCTTCACCACTACCAGCATCACCTTCGAGCCCTCCACTATCACCGAGGTCGTCCCCAAGCTTTACAGATACGAGACCCGCACTGTGGCTGAGACCGCCACCACTGAGGAGGTCTACACTGTGTACGATGACATCGTCCTTGATGAGACCTTCGCCGGTGTTGACTCTTCCTCTTACACCGAGACCGTCCCTGCTCTCGTGAAGTACTCCATTGCCCACGAGTCTACCCCCGTCACTGTGACCAACTCCCGCGTCAACTATGCTCCTTGCATCCGCCCTGACGGCTCTGTCGCTTCCCCCCCTGCCTCCTCTTACTACAAGGGCAAGGGCAAGGCCCCCTCTGCTCCTGTTGCTGGTGGTGACCTCTGCCCTGTCGAGACCAAGTACCGTGTCGTTTCCCACTCCTACACCGAGACTGTCCCCATGGTCCCCACTTACTCCGTCCAGCCTGCTGATGGCGCCTCCACCTTCTCCTCCGCCGAGGAGACCTCTCTCACTTACACCACCTCCACCATGACTGAGGTTTCTCACTCCGTCGCCACCTCCTACAACACCGAGCTGGTCCCTGAGAACGTCATCACTTCTTTCGACACCTCCTACGCACCCACTCCTGTGACCACCACCAAGGTTGTCACCACCACTGTCCCCATGACCACCACTGTCCCTGCCATCCCCACTTTTACTACCGTGTCCGAGACCGAGGTTGCCAGAACCGAGAAGGTCTCCACTGAGTCTGTTTGCCCCCCTGGCGCTGGCTCTGGCAAGAAGGGAGGCTGCTACCTCGAGGAGCAGGCCCTCACTTACGTCCCTGTGACCGTTGTTGAGGAGATCCCTGCTGACACCAACTACATCCAGGAGTCCCACACCACTTACTTCTGCCCCCCCGGCTCTGTTGACACTGGAAAGACTTGTGAGGCCACTCAGTCGGTCCCTGCCGTCTACAACTGCCCCCCTGGCTCCACTGCCGGCAAGAACGGAGGGTGCACTACCATCTCTTTCACCACCTCTCAGTCCTGCCCTAAGGGCTTTACCGACTCCGGCAAGCAGTGCGTCAGAACTGAGACGATCCCCGCCACTGCCGCCTCTTCCAAGGGGTACACCGGCGGTCACGGTCACAAGCACGACTAAGCGCGTGAACGGGTTTTGTTTGACGCATAACACGGTGCCGAGTTGAGCGAATCTTTTTTCAGATGGAAATCTGAATGTTCGAAGACCAGCGGGAGTTTCTCTTGTTGAAGCAGACTGGAATGAAATGAGAGTGTTTGAGAGGAGAGGAAAGGGGCAAAGTCGGATATCGATTTTACCCTTCCTCCTTTTGTGTGTGTGCTTTCCTTCACGAGATCTCAAGCGAGTGTTCTGCATGCCGCCCTTGTGCAACGTGAGTGACCGAATTCCTCCAGCAGAAGCAAAGTTTTTTTCCACGTGAATTGTCAACCTGAAACCGAACCAGTTTCTTTCTGAAAGACCATGAAGGTCTGTTAGGCCCGCTCTCTAGAAGAAGTCGCTTCATTGTAAGGTTCGTTCGTCTTGTGATTTACATCGAGTCCTGCATCTTCGCGTGTGCATGATAAAGGGATGTGTGTGTTGCCTGATATTCTGAACTGTGTTTGCCTGATATCTTGAACTGTGTGTACGATCTCTTGCAGTTGCGCTCAGCAAGAGCAAGTGCGTACGATCTCTTGCAGTTCCGCTCAGCAAGAGCAAGTGCGTGTCTGTGTGCGTTGTCTTCCTCTGTGCCCAGCCGGATACTCTGTATGCGCTCTGAGTTAGGGAAGCAGCTGCTCGCTCCACGCATGTCGAATCGCATGCATTTCTTCATGCTTCGCTCAGCTTTTGGTTACAGGAATCATCCCTGTAAAAAGGTGCGTCTCGCTATCCAAGCTTACAAACCGAACCTGCCTTTTAAAAAAAACGAAGTCGTCATAAGTATAGTCACTGTATTAGTCAGTGTGTATTAATCACACCCGGTGCCAGTGATTTTATTTCTCTGTGATTGAATGAAAATTGTAAGAGCAACAAAATTAACTGAGACGAACTTAATATCAATTTTGTAAGTAATACATCACTTAGTTTTAAATTAAGTGTAGCCACTTATAGCTTATAGTTACCTATAGTAACTTAGAAACTCTAGTAGACACTCATGATGATAATGAGGTTGACTAAGCCGGCAGTCATTGTGTGTTGGTGTAGTGACCATGTTTGATTTGATTTGATTTGATTTGATTTGAGGTAGGGCTTAAGCTCAAATCAAATATCCAGTCAGAGAGGACCTAGTGTTTAAAGACCTATCAAATACGATCAAATATTTGATCAATGTGACTTTCAACCTCAAATATGAAGGTCCCGAAAAAACTTTTGCAAGTACCGATCCGTCACGCATGCTGATTCAAATGAAAAATTTCAGAAAAACCTAAATCTTGATGGTTTGCTCTCAAAAAAAAAACGTTTTGAGCTG
>JAHBMJ010003822.1:70004-86059 GCA_018398765.1 Chromera velia | reverse complement strand
GCAGGCAGATACAGAAGTGTAAGCATATGAAGGAGTGAAGAGAAAAGCAGGGCACTCTTGAGCCGATTCAGCTGCAAGACCGTCAAGACCGTCAATCTCAGTGACGCCGTCTCGTCTACTATTGCTCGACGAAGGGCTTTTTTGAGTCCGACTCCCCGGAAGAGAGTCAAAAGAAGGTCAAAAGGTGCATGCAGGTAGTGGACACCCCTTCCGATGAGACGACGCTAACGGTTGTTCCTCATGTCCGTCCCTTAGCAGAGCTTAGCAGAGCCCGGCTGATCTCAAAGCAGGCCAGAGGAAGAAGAAAAAGCCAGAAAAGCGCGAAAGACGTCTCTAGCTCTCCGGAGGTGTCCGCCGTCCAAACAAACGTCACCGTAAGGCTTGGTGACGTGTCAGAAACAGAACAAGACCACTCTGAGCGCGATCTGTGGGGAAACGGTGAACCTCGGTCTCAGTCTGAGCTAGTCAGATTTTTATTCAGATAAAAATCCTATATTCCTTTAATATACAAGCTGTGGCGGACTCCTGGCGTCGCCGCCCCACCTTGTTCTTGCAGAAGGCTTTCAACTGAATTAGATTTTTTTCCCAAAAAAGGAATATCATTATCGAAAAAAAAATGTCGTTTTACTAGAAATTTTACGAAACTTGAACTGTGGGGTTAAATGCTGAAAAGTAAACGAAACATATATTTTATATTTTGACAGACGTTTTACAGAAATCTATTTATACCAATAACCGAAGGCAAAATTTTGGTTATATCCAAACTTTTGGATATATTTCGATATATTGAAAACTGTATTAGATGAAGCTTTCTTTGATTTGGACGGAAGCAGTTGAGTGTGTCAAAGCCTCAAACAGTCAGACTCAGTGACAGAAAAAAATGTTGATGAAATTCAATAAGGTCATTATAAAGGGCCATGTATATGAACAATCTGGCGTAAAGTTGCCTAAAAAGTAACAATGTTACCATTCACTGGCATTCAGGCTATATTAGTCATTTTTATGGAATATACAACTAGGGATACAAACGATTTTTTAAGAATGAAACACACATTTATTAAATATTTGTGCTTCCGTTTATGTTTGGATATATTTGGCTAAAACATACTAACCGAATTAAGGTCCAAACTTTGGTTAAATATATTGGCTAAACACTTGAATAACTCTACGCATTCAATAATTTCTGAGCCGTGCAACGCTTACGAGGCCAATGCTTAATCGTGTCAAATGCTCACAAGTTGATACAATAAACTCGATACATGCATGCAGATCAGAAACAGTGAGAGATTGAGCTAAAATTTGAATATCTTGATCTTGTTCCTAGCTCTTACAGAATCTAGCACAGATCTTCACACTGTAAACTTACCGATTCCATCTTTATCTTAAATAAACTGTACAAGCTCGGCTAGCGCTAAGAGTTTATAGCTTATCGCTAGCTTTGGCTGCTTTGCCTATACATGAATCCGTATACAAACTTTGAAATGATATTTACAGTATAATTTACTCTTCGAATGTCAGAAAACTACTTAGAAAACTACTTTCAAAATTCCGGCCAGTCTAGATTCTAGTGATCAAAATTATAAAAAAACAAAAACTAGAAATGTCACATGCACGATGTTTGAACGGTGCATTTGATTCTATTTTTTAATTACAGAGAATCGAAGAATGAAATTTGTTTTGAATTAATTAAGAATGACGACGATCGATGGATTTCTTTATGTTCTATGGACGCGTTGCCGAATGAGATCCTATATGGGATCAAACAGCCCTTCAATGAGAAAGAAGAAAAGAAAGCACTCAGCATAGAAATGAGTCTCAGATGACATGAGGGAACAAGTCACTGAAGACACCTTCCTCCCCTACCTCCTCTTCGATTCAAGATTCTTGTCGTGCGCCGTGTCAAACTCCCTTCCTCGTCACTCTACAGGTTCCTCTTCACTGTACGTATGTGTGCCTGCTCGCCCAGTCCATTCCTCCCTGCGCCTTCCCTCGATCAGAATTCCAATCCGAAAATCGTGAGGATGCAGTTCACGCTGCGCTTTCCCATCTCCTTCTTCTCCTTTGGCCACACATACGTGTGTACACCTGCATGCAGTTGAAAAAGGAGATGGCGCAGAAGAACAAAAACAATGCGAAACATGGATTCAACACAACTGAAACTTACTACGTCAGTCAACGACTTGTCGTGTCAGTGGCCATTGGCAAGGTCATGGTGCGTGCTCTGCTCAACAGAAGACAGGACGACAGCTTTGATACTCTATTCTGTGCCTGTTTCCTTGTCCAAATGCGATTTTGGTCCTTCACTGGATGTTTGACAACAGTTTGTACATGCAACTGGTTGATGGACGGTGGGGAGAGGGGAGCCTGCCTGCCTGCGTGGTTGCTCCTCTGTCTAAGATGTTGCCCTCCTTCCTCCTCTGAGACGACTTTTATTCTTTGTACAGAGAGAGAGACTGCCGTACGTACATACATGGGGTCAAAAGTTGCGGTCTCCAAGTGCGCATCAAGTACTGACAGGCATGAAAACAAAAACCTCAAGGGCGATTGTCCGTCTGACTGACTCATTGACCCCCCCTCCTCTCTCTCTCTCTCTCTCTGTGTGTGTGTGTGTGTGTGTGTGTGTTTGTGTGTTCGACTCCCGACGGTCTCTTGAAGCCTCCCAGAAAAACAAAATATGCATGGCAAGTGAATTGATTCCGGTCTCATGGGCTTACTCTTCACTCTTCACGCTGCCTGCCTGCCTGCCTGCCCGCGTGCCGCACGGACCCACCCACTCACCGTCATTCACGGAGTCCCAAAATGAAGAGGTCGCTGTATGGACACCTGCGCCTGTTTTCTGTATGATGGCACAAGTGACTGCACGAAGAAAAAAAAGAGTTCAGAAGAAGTGCACGCAAGTAAAGACACAACCCTCGAAGAGACCACCTCCAACCCTTTGAGCAGTCACATGCAGGCGCTATTCTTCTCTCTAAGCTCTGTACAGGCGAATCGCGACAAGTTCACCACAGCACAAAAATAATTCCTGCGCACAGCCAGAGCTCCGTAGTTGATTATGCCGATTTCACGCGTGTTTCATACAATCGTCTCCATTTTCTTTGGCCGTGGTGAAAAAGGGAGTCCATGTTGGTCTGGATCGTGTCTTCTACTCTCCCGCTTTTATTTTTCTTCTATTCCTCTTTCCCTCCTGGTTCCTCCTTTCTCCTCCCGTGTTTCCACTCATTGAACGAATCAACAGCTCTCTTCCCTCTCGTTCTTCGTTCTTGTCCCTTCTGTTCTTCCACCCATCTCTCTGACAGCATGTCTTTCTTCCAATTATTCAAAACTCTTTTCTTTTAGCTACCTGACTGCTTGCTTGGCTTTCCCGCTACCCTGACTGACTGACCGATGTACTTGAACGGTTTCTTCAGGCCGTTCAACTTCTCCATGCACTGTTCGCATATGGTCTCTATCCAGTGCGGAACCTGAGGAAACGAGAGAAGCAAGCAAAGGAAGAAGGGAGGAAAGAAGAATCGAAAAAAAGGGGATAGTGACGTTGAAGAAGAGAAGCGAATCGACGGAAAGCAAGGGAAAAAGAAGAAGAAGATGCAATCAGAGGCACACAAGAAAAAGATCATGGAAAAGACATGGAGCAAGGAGAGGGGGCATAAAAGGAAAGGAGCCAGGGAAAGAGAAAGGGGAACAACAGAAAGGCAGGCAGTGGAGAAAAAGACAGCAAAAGCGTGGGAGCAATACAACAACAGAAGAAAATACGGAACCATGAAGACATGGGGATGGCAGCAATCCACCCAGAGGTTTTAACACCAAGGAATGAGAGTACCGGCTCAAAAAAAATGCCAAATGTCAGTCAGGTCACAATAATGACGCACGCACCAAATTTTCAATATAGTCCTGGTCCCTAATTGTTCCTGCAACAACCAGTGACAGCCGATCGAGGCACACATTCCAACGAAAGTCAATGCTGCGCCTTCAAGGAAACACACGTGTCACGCTACTTGCGCGCGAATTTTGCACAGCGGCGCGCAATGGTGTGTGGAGGGCCGAGAGATCGTACACATCAATTGGTCAACCAACTCACTCAGTGAGTTTATAAGCAAAGCAATGGGGGCATCAGTGCAAGAGAATAATTCCAAAAAGCCACAACCGGATTCCGACAGACAGGCAAGAAAACGATGGCGTCTGTCTGCATTTTCGTTCGCTCGTTCTTTCTTTCCTTGCTTCCTTCCTTCCTTTCTTCCTTCCTTCCTGCCTTCCTTCCTTCCTTCCTTCCTTCCTCTCTTCCTTTCTTTCTTTTCTTTTTTTCTTTCTCTTCTTCCTCTTCCTCTTCTTCTTTTTCCTTTTCTTCCTTTCTTTCTTACTTCCCTACTGTACCTCTTTCTTTTGTTTTTTTCTGGGAGTTTCACTTCCTCACGCAGCGTTGTATGTCTACATACTTGTTTGTCTCACTCACTCACTGTCTGTCTGGATGGATGGAGCTGGCGTGAGCCACTCGATGCCTGCCGACAAATGGAGCCCCGTCCATTCACTGACCCTCGAGAACTTCCATGCAGATTTTGTCGATCTCTTCCAAGGTCCAGGCAGTCTGCAGACAAACACAGACACAGACAGATCGACTAGACGTTCTCTCCTCTCCTATTCATGTCCACAATAGACAAAGAACAGGGAAAAAGAAAGAGCGGAAAACGGAAGAACGAAACGGTCACTCAGAGGATAGGGCCACGGGCTCGAAGGGTGAAGAGTGAAGCGCCCCTTCCCCGTAACTCCTTGTCGTGTTTTTGCCGGAGACTGGATCAACAGACTGACTGTGTGTTTCTCTCTTTCCCCTCCTTCTCTTCATGTACGCAACAGACAAGGAGAAGACTGTATGTTTCTTCTTCTCCGTCTTCATCATCATGGGCAGACTGTATGATTTGGACAGTTTGATAGACAGACAGACTCCGAGTCAGACAGAATATGTGTTTCTTTCTTTTGCCTTCTTCGCTTCGTGGACACAGTCAGGCAGACAGACCGAGCCCAGCTGGCCAACAACGGGGTAGGTCGACAGATGGCTGACATCAATACAGGCAAGCTGACCTCCTCCCCCGCCTGCCCCTCTTCCATCATGGCCATCGCTCCTTCCTACCGCGTTCCCTCTCCCCCCTGTATCAGAAAAGATTCGGGAGGATCCAAAACGCCTCGTGACCGGCAGCAGCCGCGAAGCCGTCTACAAGGAATGGTTCAGGCCGTCTGGTTCTCTCGCTCCTGATCTTTCAACTACGAGTGGGAAAACCACCACACCTGCCGCCTCTTGCTTTGCAGGCAGCAAAATTCTGTGGCTTCCTCGAGTTGATTCGTTCTGGTCAATTCTAAGAGAACATGTAGTCAGTTGGACTTCCTGTAGGACATCGAAGAGGTCAGCAAATGGGAAGCCTGACTCGCGCACTCTCAATTAGAGACTTTTGTGGTCGGAGTGACTGAGCAATTGTCAGCCTATATTAATATGTCAGCACATTGCAACGTGAATCTGCGTGAGCAACACTGCCAACACAACGCAACACGGTACGTCGATCGAAGGTTTCATGGGCTCGGGCGCGGCGGCCGCGCGGCCGCCGGCCGCGCCGCTGGCCGGGCGCTGCATGCATGGGCGGGGCCGCTCGCGCGCGCGCGCGGTGCCTCCTTCGATCAAGCGTGCATGCATGCACGATTCAAAAAAAATTTTAATGACAGACGCGTTGTGAGGAGGAACATGGACGGACCTTCAAGGCTCAACTCTGTCATGCAAAGTGCAATTCTGGACACACTGCACGGCTGCAAGAATCAGGAGTTGTATTTGCCCTCATGCACATGGTTCGATCATTGACTATCAAGTGATAGTAGCTTCCAGCACAGTAGGTGTTGCTTGTTCTGTTTTCTGTCTCCTGGTACGGCCGTCTCCTGAAAGACGATGTTGAAGAGAATGATGGCCTATCTGCTGTTGGCCAGCATATTGCCAGCTGCAAGTTCATTTTTGATCTCTCCCTCTGGATTTCAGTCTGTGATTTGGAAGAATGGGAGGGTGACCCCCAGTCAGATTTCGCCCCCGCCTACCCGTCTCGGTGTTAAGCTTCACAACCCGAAACAGAAGGAAAAGCCAAAGAAAAAGAAGCAGAAAAGGCCAAGGGACGAAAGTGCCGGTTGGTTTGCGAGTGAGCTGCAGAAGGAGTTTGGTGGAGGAAAGCTGTCAAGCATCGTCTCCCCTCAAGATTCTCCAAGGGAGACGGTTGCCAACAGGAAGGGGGGGGATAATGAGACGGGTCGTGGTGTGTCTGGAAGGCAACGGAAGAGGTTGCAGATGGAGGATGCAGCAGCAAGAGAGGAAATCAAAGATGATGCACGCGAGAGTGCAAGAAGAAGGCTCACAGCGTTACATGCTCCCACTTCATTTGAAGCCTCTCATGACTTTGACGATTTCTTTGACGACGTCTCCCAAGAGAAAACAGGTGAAGGAGACGACAGTTCCCCAAAGAGACAGCACAAGCCTTCCGCTGTCTCTGCCGTCTCCCCACGCCGTCCCGAGAGGGAGAGGGCCCGGTCGGTAGAAGGAAAGAAAAACTTTCCTCCTGTGTCTCTGAGAGACCAGGAGCCGCAGGGATTAGTCCAAGATGTTGTGGACTTATTTCCCGAGCCGTCTCCTTCTGCCGAGCCAGATGAGCTTGACGGCATCGAAACCTCCCCCATCCGCCCGGTGATTTTCTCTGGTGTCTCTGGTGAGTTGGCAAATGGTGGAGACAGACAGCCTTCAGAGTACTTCTTCAGCAAAAAACAATTTGAGGAAATGGGGGCGAGTGCAGAGACCTGCCGTCTCGCCAAAAGCCTCGGCCTCCAGCGTCCGTCCCGTATTCAGAATCTTTCATGGAAACCCGTGCGGCAGAGAGAAGACGTTGCCATTGCAGAGCAGACGGGTAGTGGGAAAACACTAGCCTACCTGTTGCCCTTGATAGAGACTCTTGTTGAGGCGAAGAAAGAGGAAAGCGGGAAGAGTGAGGTGAAAGAGGAAGAGGAAAAGGGGGAGTCCAGTTCTGCCCTCTCGAAGCCTTTGCTTCCCCGTGCGCCTCTCTCTCCCAGGGTCCTGATTCTTGCACCCACAAGTGATTTAGTAGAGCAGGTCGGGGGGGTGGTTCGCGGTCTTTGTCAGGCGGCGGGGTTGACCAGTGTGACCGTCTCCGGATCATATGAGAAGGTTGCGACGCACGCAGGACGGCGTAACCAGAAAAGGGTATTTATCCGACCCGTAGACATAGCAGTGGGGTCTCCAGGGAGATTATCTCAACTTCTTCGGGAGGGACAGTTGAGTTTGGAGGGGACGAGCAGTTTGGTGTTGGATGAGATTGATATTTTGCTCCTCGATGAGGACTATGGGGTGAGAACGTTCACCCATGAGGCCCCCAACGGCTGTCAGTTTCTGTTTGTCTCCGCCACCATGCCCCAGGAAGTTGCGGAAGCGTTGAATCGCGACTTTCCCGGATTGAAACGAGTAGTTGGTCCGGGGGTGCATAAGGTGGCGGCGGGGGTGGAGGAAGTATTGATCGACTGCACAGAAGGGAGGGCGGGTAAAGATGAGAAGTTGAAATGGAAATCTCACGTAGTCAGGGGGCAGGTGGCGGTCAAGAGGAAGAGAGAAGCATTGATGATGCAGCTGCGTGTGTGGACCCCTCCCCGTACTGTTGTGTTCTGTAACTCGATTGATAATTGTAGGGTGGTGGAAAACTATCTGAACCGATATGAAGGAGCGATGACTCAGAGTAGCAGCAAGAAGGGTGAGAAGGAGCAGCAATTTACCGTCCTTCCGCATCACTCTGCCCTTGAAACGAGCCAGAGAAAAGAGAATCTGAGACAGTTTTGCCGTGAAAACTGGGTCAATCCTTTGGTTTTTGTGACAACAGACCAGGCCTCGAGAGGCATAGACTTTGGTCAAGTTCCGATTGACCACGTCGTTCTGTTTGACTTTCCCCGCGACCCTTCGGAATATTTGCGTCGAGTGGGTAGAACTGGAAGGGCAGGGAGGGGGGGGCGTGTGACCGTTTTGGCGTTCGGGTCTCAGGTCGGAATGGCCCGCCGTTTGTTGGCACAGAGCCGGCGAGGGGATCGGATTCATGAGGTTCCCTTCTCTTCTATTTCCTCCTCAGGTCGGGAGGAGGACGGAAGGGGGGTGGGTGAAGGGAGGGAGTCGGACTCTAAAGAGAGGGGGGGAGGAAAGAAGGGACAGCGGTACCAAAAGCAAGGTAAGAGGGAGAGGGCGAAGGAAGCAGAGAAACGAAGATTGGGGAAATTGGGCAAGGAACTGACGTATAGAACCAATCCGCTCCTTCAAAGCGACTATGAGTCATGATTGGCAACTGGTCGCTACATGCTGCTGCATGTGATGATGCATACTATCAATGCAAGGATGAGCACACAATAATTGAAAAAATTAAGAATGTTTCAACTCATGCAGTTAAATTTACTGAAATTTATCTCATTTTTTCTAAATTCATTTGAATTAAATATAAATTTATCTAAATTTATTTCAATCCAAAATAGATTTAGATGAATTTATTTAATTTAATTTTTGATGAGTGAAGTTAAGAGTAGATTCATTTGAAAATGAAATTAGAGCTCTAATTTATTTATAAAATAATTTACGCTCAAAATCTATTTGTGAATTCGTTTAAATTCACTTAAATTCACCTTTAACTAAAGTTCTAGTTAAATTTATTTAAATTCCTACTAGAATTCCTAGTTAAATTCACTGAGATTTATTTCTGTGTGTGTATGTTTTTTTATGTTAAGAAATACTTTGTAGAATACTGTAGAAGTATGTAGAACTTTTTTTATAGAGATCCGGTGTTACGGCAAGCTCCACCGAAGTTAGTTTACCGTGCACACAAATCGAACTAGCGGGTGAAGGGGCAGCGCCGGGCAATCAGTAGAGCCGGTGCTTGAAAAAGCGCAGGCACATGGGTCCGACGTCAAGCCGTCCGCACGGTCCGCACACGGTCCGCTACGGCGTCACCCACGCCCTGAGGTTTCATAGAAAAAGAATTAATTCGGAAATACAGAAGCATGCGTGCATGCAAGTCAATGCATGGAAAGAATAAGATTGATTAAGATTGAAATAAAACAATACGAAAGGAACAAGAAGGTCTGATGGACAGATTCCTCCATGTACGTTAAGCTCGATAAGTCAAGTCGTATGTTAAGTCCTCACTTTAGTTCCTAAGAGCGTAACAAGTGGTAGCTAGAGCTCTCCGCTTCTCAGGGACCTCTGAGTAAACAACAGTCATCCGTCTCTGCATATATTGAAAGATGAACTTCAGCAAGCTGGAGAACACGAAGAAGCTTCAGCCTTGCTGTGCAGTATACAAGCCGAAAATGCACCCGAAGGCACTTGAAGGCGATGATCCGGCTGTCTGGATTCGAAACTTTATGAAACAGACAGGGGGAACGGTTCTGGATCTCGATGATGCAACGACCATCGGATACTTTGGTCGTCATCTCTCTGGAGAGGCTTTGCGCTGGTGGCTGGATCTCAAGGCAACAGGGACTGTGAAAACGAGAAGAGAACTTGAGGATGCTTTCCTCGAGAGCCAGGATCCAAAGGAAGTCGAACGTTTGGCAGCGTGAAAGACCATCACACGGCCACGCCCTCACCACTACACAGACTGGGAGAATTTCTAGCAAGCCTTCATGTCCCAGTACAAGGTCGCTCAACCACTGGTAGATAAGGAGGAAATGATCCCACTTTTCATGGCGATTCTTCTGGAGGAAGTGAATGAAGAGCTCATGAAGAAGGGGGATATCTCAGATTTCACCGAACTCTCAAAAACGGCCCAGTACTACTACGAGCTGAACAACCCAAAGTGTGTATCCACAAACCCTGTGAATGTATACGGGGTTCCCTCTACAGCCCCTCAACCAAACAAACCGACCCCAATCCCTCCCATTGCTGCTGTTAACGTAGGAGCATACCCTGACCTCACCCATGTTCTCTCACAGCTTCAAGGCCAAGTCGCAGCTCTCCAGTCTCAGGTTGACAGATCGAACAGCCATCGGGGTAACAGAGGAGGCAGAAGCCGAGGGAACAGCAACAAGGGAGGCCACTGGCAGGGAAACAGGCAGCAGAATGGAGGGCAGAATGGGGGTGGTGGAGGCGGCTCATCTGATGGAGTGAAGTGTCGGGTCTGTAACGGCCCTCACTTCATAGCTGGGTGTACAGATCCTCGGGCAAAGGGTTAGAGAATGTGCCAGGGCTTCTACAAGAACAGAGGGGGCTCGTCAAACAGGAGGGGCAGGCATGGCTGAAGGCCCCGCGTCCTGTCTATCCTTCCGGGTCTTCAGTCGAGAGTGAAGAGAAGACACGTGACCTGCCGGCAATGACCAGCAGTGAATCCTGTCCTGTGAGTGCGATTCATAATGTAGGGCAGTGCATCACTCAAATGTGTGTCAGTGGGAATGTGAATGACAAAGGCATATGCATCTCTGCACGGCTTGATACATGTGCAGGTCTCGGATTGAGCAGTGAGGCGTTTGCACGAAAATGTGGGTGTGAATTCAAATTTAGGAGACAAAATTTGACTTGACGGCGTATGGAGGAGCCAATGTGGAGGTGGTGGGGGAGACGACGCTTTTCCTCTCCTATCCCTAATCAACTCTTCCTGCACTCCCGTGGGACGTTCTTGTCACTTGGGGGAGCGATATCGAGCTTCTGTTGGGCTTGGATTTCCTATCCAACAAGAAGGATGTCACGTTCGACCTGAAAAACAACAGAATAATCTACTCGCACTTTCCAGTCTTCCCTCTCTCTTTCACAATCTCACTTCAGCAACAGCCTATCTCTATTGTGCTGCAGCGTTTCTCTATCCTGCCTAGGTGAGCAGAGGTGGAGATCGTTTGTTTGGTGAGTGGGTTTGAGTCAGGGGCAGAAATCCACATCGAAAAGAAATGGTAGCAGAAAAATGGGAAATTCCAGCTGGCTGTCTCTGATCAAGTACTGAAGGTAGAAGGAGGAGGAGTTGTGAAGATGAGAGTTTCCAACTTTGGGGAGGAAGAATGCACCTTAGGAGCCGGATAAGAGATAGCCAAGGCAATCTCCATCAAGAATTCGAGAGAACAAGCAGTGGCGGCTCTCTGGGCGGATGCATGGCATGCAGGTCGACAATTTGAAAGCGAACTCGAAAAGAAGTATGAGGAAATGTCATTGAACGGACAATGGAAGAGGATGAAGGACAAGATGCCGGGCAACAGGTATGCTCAGAAAGCAGCTTGGAGATCCTTTCAAGCTGTATGTGTGATCAAGAGCTCATTGAGCTCACCGAGCTCTCAGAGCTCAAACAAACGGACACCGGCGGAAATGGAAAGCGAACGGGCAGAGAGAAAGAGGGAAAGGGTGACGGGAGGACCTGAAGGCAGGTCCTTGCCCCAAGTCTCTAAAAGAGCCAAGATTGATCATCTCTCTTCAGAACAACAAAAACGACTTGCAGAGGTAATTGATTTGTTCCCTGATGCTTGGTCTCAGCATCGCTTTGATTTGGGAAGGCTGCAGGTGGATGGAAAAAAGATCGTGCAAGAAGTGCACACGACGGGACCACCTATTCAATGGTACTATGACAGAGTCGCCTACAGCCAGAGAGAGATGCTGGGGGAGGAATTGAAGCAGATGGAGGAAGCGGGGCTGATTGAACCCTCGTCCTCCGCATGGACGACTCCAGTGGTGTTAGTCCCTAAGCCCGACGGAACAATCTGCTTTTGTTTCGACTTTTAGAAGCTGAATGCAGCCACGCAGAAAGACGGGTTCCCAATGCCTCGCATCGACGAGGTAGTCCACCTGGTGGAGGGGGCTTCAGTCTTTACTGTCTTGGATGTGTCTTCAGGATTCTGGCAGATCGGGATGAGAGAACAGGACAAAGAAAAGACAGCATTCGTCACACCATTCGGGCTGTATCAGTTCAAAGTCATGGCTCAAAGACTAATCAATGCACCAGCAACATTTCAGCGAGCCATGCAACTGGTGCTGTCAGGGCTTCCCCGTGAGCTTGCGCTTGTGTACATCGACGACCTGATCGTATTCTCAAAAGACTTTGACTCGCATCTGGAGAATCTTCGGACCCTCTTAGGCCGAGTGCAGAAGTGCGGTCTCAAACTAAAGGTGGAGAAGGCGCAGTTTGCTCTGTTAGAGGTAAAGTATCTGGGTTTTCTCTTATCTGCAGATGGGATCAGACCAGACCCAGCAAAGCTGGAGGCACTCAGAAACATGGAACCTCCACGGGACAGAGCAGAGGTGCGTTCCTTTTTAGGACTAGTCAGGTGGTATCGACAGTTTATCAAACGATTCAGCGAGATTGCTTTTCCTCTCTCCACCCTCCTCAAAATAGCAGAAGGAGAAGAAAAGAAACAGATTCCATTCAGGTAGATAGAAGAGGCACAGGCCGCTTTCGATACCTTGTGCAACCAACTCTGCGAGGCACCTTGCCTTGCTCATCCGCGAGTGCTCGAACCTTTCATCGTGAAGGCAGACACAAGCGATAAGGCAGTGGGAGGAGTCTTGAAGTAGAGAATAGATGAGATAGAGAGGGTGATCGAATTCTATTCGAAGACCTTGACTACGACGGAGAGGAAATGCGGCATCTCGGAGAAGGAGGGACTCGGGGTCATGCACTGTCTCCGCAAGTGGAGGCACTATCTTCTCGGTAAGAGAAACACCCTGCAGACGGACCACAAGGCCCTTTTGGCCTGGAAAGACAAGAAGCTCAACAACGCAAAGCTGCAGAGGTGGGCCACTGAGTTGGCTGATTACGACCTCCGGACTTGACATTCAGCATATCCCTGGCAGGCTGCACTCTAAGGCAGATACACTCAGTCACTTGAGGCAGAAGGTACCCGACTCTTCCACCGCTCCCTGCAAAGCAGATGGAACGGTGCCTGCTACTCCGGTAGAGCCAGTGGACATAAACAAAACTGAAGAGACCGATCACAGAGGAGATAAAGAAGGAAATATGTGGGAGGAGAGAGAGCTTTCTAAGCAGGGAGAGGGTTTTTTTGAAGATTTGCAGAAGCATTCAGGAGGTGATGCATATACAGGTCCACGTATCAGATACTTGAAAACAAGAGAATTACCTCAGAGCAACCGTGTATCCAGAACCATCCTGCTGTTTGCAGATCGCTTTCGCAAGGAGAACGGAATCCTGTACTGCATAGAGGGGGATAGGGAGCAGCTCGTGGTACCTGCAGCTCTGAGGGATCGCGTGATTGCGCCCAACCATGATCACGCTTTGTTCGGGCACCTCCGCACTCGTCGCACTTTGTATCGAGTGAGGGAGAGCTTCTGGCGGCCCTCCATGGCGAACGACGTGAAGGACTGGTGTCAAACCTGTGGGCCTTGCCAGAGGCGAACACCAGCAAGAGGCACCGATCTGGAGGTGACCCCCATTCCTGTTTCGGGGCCGAGGGAACTTTATGGAATGGACATCGTGGGTCCGTTTCGAACAGCTCCAGGCGGGTACAAGTACATACTCGTCGTCACCGATCACTACACCAAGTGGGCGCACGTCTTCCCTCTCGTGGAAATGTCAGTAACAACAATTTCACGTCTACTTTTTGACTTTGTATTTCTGGATCACGGCTTCCCTCGTTTTCTTCTTTCAGACCGAGACACAAACTTCTGTGCAGAGATCGTTTCCACACTGTGTCGACTCTTAGGAGTTGAGCGGATTCGAACGACTGCCTATCATCCTCAAGGGAACGGTCTGACTGAACGATTCAACCAGACGCTCGTGAACATGTTGGCTAAGTGTGTGGAGAAGAATCCAAGGAAGTGGGCGGCAGTATGCAGACAGTGTGCATGGGCATATAACACATCTGTGCACGACATCACCAGTCACACTCCCTACAAACTTGTGTTTGGTGTGACACCGCCTCACCCTCTTCTCCCTGCAGATACGTTTGCAGATTTGCCAGTAACCAACATTCCCGACCTAGTTCCCGACTGGCTTAAATTCTTGAAGAAGGAGATGGAGGAGACACAGGAAAGAATTGGATAGAGCATGCAGAAGAATCAGCAACGGACAGAAAAGAGGAAACCACCGGTGAGGAAGTTTGCTTTCTCAGTGGGTGAGTTGGTCCTCATGAGGATTGAAAGGTTAAAGAGAAACAAACTCCAGACAGCATGGAGGGGACCATTCATTGTTGTGGGGCAAGTGTCGGAGCGTCCCATGCATTATATGGTTCGACCGCAGGAGGGAGGAAAAAGAGAAGTGATTCATCTTTCTCGTTTGCGAAGGTTCCAAATCAGACAGACTCACGGTCAGGGGAGGCAAACAAATAGTTGTAGCCTTGCAGCAGATGCAGAAGGAGCGACAGAGAGAAAGGATTCTCAGCCGTCTGCTGACAATGCAGAAGGCGAGAGAGAGGCAGAGGCTCCACAGCAGCCCTCTGCAACAGAAAACGGAAAAGGTCTTGTAGAAAGACTGAGTAAGATTTCGAGTCAGTCGAGCGAGGATGCCAACTCAGACTCGGACAGGGTAGCGAACGAAATTTTTGCCGAGCTGGGGGAAGTTTTGGACGAAGAGTTTCAACATGATAGCCCTCCGAGAAGGGATGAGTTTCTGCCTGCTGCGTCCCAGCGCTCCGGCACACGTAAGCAATGCATCAGTCACCGGGTGGTTCCAGTTCGCATTCAGGCGTCAAGAGAAACAGAGGGGGGGACCGAGTACCGAGTCTCCTATAACGACGGTTCCTTTGCCTGGTTGGCAGCAAAGGATACAGGGGCTCCAAAACTAGTGGCCGATTTTGAAAGACACAAACGCAGGACGCTGCATGGGAAAGAAACGGAAAATAAGAAAGAAAGGGAAGAAACAGAAGGAGTGAAAATTCGATTTTGAGAAAAGTATCTCGCAACAGTACCGGACCTTCGGGCTGACCCGGAACGTGTCAGTTTTGAAGGGGGGATGTGTTACAGCAAGCTCCACCAAAGTTAGTTCACCGTGCACACAAATCGAACTAGCGGGTGAAGGGGCAGCGCTGGGCAATCAGTAGAGCCGGTGCTTAAGAAAGCGCAGGCACATGGGTCCGACGTCAGGCCGTCCGCTACGGTGTCACCCACGCCCTGAGGTTTCATAGAAAAAGAATTAATTCGGAAATACAGAAGCATGCATGCATGCAAGTCAATGCATGGAAAGAATAAAATTGATTAAGATTGAAACAAAATAATACGAAAGGAACAAGGAGGTCTGATGGACAGATTCCTCCATGTACGTTAAGCTCGATAAGTCAAGTCGTATGTTAAGTCCTCACTTTAGTTCCTAAGAGCGTAACATCCGGTATGGAGTGATTCGAGTTCTATAGGTCTAATCATAAAGAAGCCTTGAAGAATATTTTAATATATAGAATCAAAATTTTATAAACCGAATTTCCAAGCTGATTTAGCTTGTTAGAGAAGGTAAGAAAAAGCTACTAGTAGTCAGACAAGTACTATAAAAAAATAATCTGTCGTCTTTGTCTTTGATCTACTTAATTTTGATCTACATGACATAGCATATATATTTCTATCTATTCCTTCATAACCATTTCTTTCTCTTATATCTGTCATGAATTCTTTTTACCAGTCTCTTCACTACTCTTCACCACCGAATCACCATCAACGGTTTAAAGTAGTTTAAAGTATGAGAAAATGATCTGTGTCTCTATATTCTTAGATTTTTTTTCTTTCAAGTGATTCTTCTTCTGTTCTGTTTAGTGTTCTATACAGTACTGACTGTCTACTGCAGGTCTCGTCGCTGTCCTAGTCGCCGTCTCGCTGTCGCGAGTAGTAGCCAGTGGTTACTAGTAATTACGAGCTGTCGCGATGCATGTCGGTACGCGTGAGCTCGCGCCGCGCGTATACGATTCTGATTTCTTAAAGCACTAAATAGATATAGCGGGAAAGCTAGCGGGAAAGCCTAGTGCGGAACCTATCAATCAATCAATAGCTCTAGAAAATTCTAGAGAAAATTAGTAATAGAAAAAGCTAGCACTAAAAAATCTTTTGCACTAATGTATTTATTTTACGATTTAGCCCGGCTTTCTCT